>JAWVMQ010000048.1:0-250718 GCA_036321185.1 Trypanosoma lewisi | reverse complement strand
AAAGAAGAATAGACAACACTCGGAGAGAGGCGGTCACGGACACAGCCACTCGGCAGACGAATACACCGCGGAGAGAGACTACTTCATGAAACCCAGACACATGTATGCCTGTGTGTGTTTCTCAGCGGAGTTCAGTTACTTCGTGTCTGAGGCATAACGGTGAAAGACGCTCCCAAAAGGAAACGATGCAATGACAGAATGACATCACTGCCAAGTCGCAACAACAACAACTCATCCTTTTGGTTAACTGTAAATAACGGTCGTCGCAGTCCACACATTCTCCCTCTCTCTCTCTCAGTGCTTGTAAATGATGCTGCAACGTCCGACCATATGTGCATATACACATTCATGCATTTCAGCCACTCTTGTGCGTTTCCTTTTAACTTGTGACATAGAGAGTAGCGGCATCATGACACCGTTAGGAATATGAAAGACAGAAAGCATACCATGCTGTCACCTCTATCTCTGTGCATCTAAATAGGAGGAAGGAAAAACAAAGAAAGAAAAGAAGAACACTCTTAGGTCCTGCACAGGAAACAGAAGGTCGCGCGCTCATCACGAGTGATGCTCAGGCATCTCTTAATTCATTTCTTCTCTAGTTGTCCGTATGAGAAAACACACCATGGATGCTACATCATTAACCCACAAACAAAAAGAAAAGCAAAGACTTCGCAGAACTTTTATGGTAGCCCTCTGCAAAGTGTTCATTATTTGTTGTATTTAATATACAGCCACCAAGAATCCACATGATGGAAAAGAAGAAGAAACGACAACAGTGCTCACAAAATGCACACAAAAATATCCTCAGGCATGATGAATGACTGTTTGAGGAGATATATCTGCATTTTCCTTCTTTAGTATTATGTCCCACTTAAGTGCATCTATATATACCTCCCTCCCGACTTCTACCTCTAGGTGCATCTCCATATATATGTGGGAGATTGTAAATATAATATGAAAAATAAAAATAAAAATGTGTGTTTGCTACACATCCACCTCTTCTCATTTCCCGTGGCTCATCAGTAACAACAAGAGAGAGAGAATGACAATGTGCACACACAATACGAATGCATCCCCACAACCCACACACATATGGTGCACATCTTGATTGTGCCAGCATACAAAAGCTCCTCTTCTCGGTTTGCCTGTGTTCAATTCACGAAGATCCCTCACACGCGCGGGGGAGAGCAGACACCTCCACACGCACACTCTCTTCATTTGCACACTTGCTCTTCCAATGCGAGGTATCACAGATAGACGTTGTTCTCCGGAGGAAATGTTCTGGCACCTGTCGCCCCGTTACATTTGGTTGGTTTTCTCCCTTTTTATTCCTCATTATTTAATTCAGTGCCGTAACGAAATACGACTACTGCTCCCCTGCTCTCGCTGAAGGCTCAAACACGCAATGAAGGTCATGTGCCATTCGCACTCATCTATTACACTTTTCCTCTTCTCCTGCACCCAGACACTCTCTCATAACGACAGAAGAAAGATGAGAGCAAAGAGAAGTCCTCCACTCCACACCGCGGCGTTTCACTTTGATGGCACCACTCCTGAAGGAAACACAGTCACATTCAGTGGCTCACGGTGCCCAGGCACGGAATAGAACAAAACTCTGGCACCGAAACAAGCAGGAGCACACTCTCCCAATCACCTCTTTGCATGCCCCGTGGAGAATGAACGTGACGATAAGTTGGCACATGCACCCACTAAGTTGGAAAAGGCCATTAAGATGCATATCCATAAATCACTTCTCTAAATATTTCTCTCTAGGTATGCACGATAGAGAAAAGAGAAAAGGAGGAACGCTGGCACAAGGAAGAGAGTAAAAGAAACAAATACAGCACGGGATACAGGACGGAAGGGCAAATAAAAGAAGGGAACGACGAAATGAGACTCGAGACTCCACTGCTCATGTTGAAAATGATAAATTACGTGCAATTCGCACAAGCAACAAAGAAAACGTGTCCTTCTCATAGAGTCTTTTTCCCCAAGCCCTGGAAAAAAGAAAAGAAAAAAAAAGAAAAAAAGCGGCACAGGTGCTCGGTCATTGAAAAACAAGGAAAAAAGAGTATATGTATATATGTATATTTCCACACAGATGAAATGGGTATACCGTCTGCAGTTGTTTAGTCATCATCACGTACGCACATCATTTGCATTCAATTGGAAATTCTCCAGTGCAATGTTGATGCCATAATTGAGAGAAGTAAACAATGAAGCGGTCAAGTTATTCCTGGAAGCGCAAAGAAAAGTAAAAAGGAAAAGAAACACAATATTGATGTCCACATCTATATACACTGCTGATTCTGGACAGAGATCAAATGCTCTCTTCTTTGAAATCATAAACTCCACACTGTGTGTTCCACTCAGAAAAGAGACAGAAAGCCCAAGAAGCCCATGAACACGAGCAGCAGACGAGATATGCGCTGATGCATAGAGCTGTCACCTTTTATTGTTTTCAAGGCATCACCGATGCTACCACTCTTGGTCTCGGCATCACTGATGTTACCACTCTTGGTCTCGGCATCACCGATGTTACCACTCTTGGTCTCGGCATCACCGATGTTACCACTCTTGGTCTCGGCATCACCGATGTTACCACTCTTGGTCTCGGCATCACCGATGTTACAGCTGTTGGTTATGCCATCACCGTTGCTACAGCTGTTGGTCATGCCATCACCGTTGCTACAGCTGTTGGTCATGCCATCACCGATGTTACTGCTGTTGGTGTTGATCACTGATGAGCATCTCGAGCTCCGCAGTGTCCAACGGTCGTGTGTACAGCATGACATTTCTGACAGTCACTTCGCTGCTTGTGCTTCCTTGATTGCTTCCATTTTGTTCTCCAAAGTAGACACGTAATATATCACGCGGCATAATGAATTCACCTGCTCGTGCTTGCGATGTCACACTGTCAGCATTCGGAGCAGCAGGTGGAACAGGATCTTCCAAGCGCCCCAGAAACTTTCCGTCAATGTACGCAGAGCCCGTGCCGTCCTTGAAGACGAGTGCCACTTGGTATGTTTTCCCCTCCTCCCAAGTACGTTTTCCCCCACTCCCTCCGTCTGCAGTCACGCCCTTCCATTGCCTGTCCTTATCGTACGACAAACCTGTATATCCCCCATTTGAATCATCATTCAAGTCGACCAGTACAACACCCATCAAACGAGTGACGCTCTGTGGTTTGTTGTGAATGGTCACTGTTGCCACGACAGTGAACCCACGGTTCGTAAAAGAGTAGGCTTGATTATCCCTTTTCTCTCCAATGGGCCACACAACCTGTGTTCCAGGCAGTGTAAGTTTAAGACCATCATCAACCTTCGTCGCTGAGCCCTGCACCATGGCATCCACGCCGAGGTACTCATCTTCCCACTTGGCAGTGTCACTGTTGTTGGACAAGAAACCAACAAGACCGTTCGTCAGCGATGGGGGTGAGATTCTCCCGTCCACATCTTTCCAGGTCTTCAACACACTCTTTATTTGGTCCAATTGGTTTGAGAGATGCGCAAGAACAACAGTGCTGGATGCTACCTCACCCTTATCGTACATGACAAACAACTCATCTTGTGCGTACAGCAGAGTGCTGGCTGATTTATCATCATCAACGGCGTCTGCGGCAATCGTCCCTGCATAATGAATACGACTGCTATCCGCAAACCAGAGCTGAAGTTCTGCACGGTCAACATCACCTGCGACCCTCGTGTACAGTATCACATTCTTTCCTTCAATGGTTGCAGTAATGCGGTCTTGAATATACCTGAGCGCAGGCACATAAACTGTGCCAATCAGTATATGTGAGAGTTTTCCACGCGCTTCTGTCCATGTTTTCCCCATGTCCTTGGATTCATACAGCTTCTGTGGTGGATTATTGGAAGATACCATGAGGAGGCTCCCTTTCCACTCAAGGAGGGAAGGAGTTTGACAATCCTCAGAAATGACGGGAGTTGAAGGAAAATTCCACGTATTCCCATCGTCTTCTGAAAAAATGACTGTGCAGATGCTCTTTTTCTTATTTGCGCTCCTTGCAACAAGTGAGAACAGAAGCGTCTTGCCTCCCATTACAATACCTCTGCCGAAAGAAACATCAATCTGATCCCATGAATTTTTCTTCGCTTCTGCTTCCAAGAAAGCCTGTAACGAATTCGGAGTTTTCCAAGTGATTGATTTGCCTCCTTTCACCTCACCAACAAACAATTTTGTTTCTTTGGTAAAAGAATTATTCGGCATGGGTCTTGTCAAAAGAGAAAATATTTTACTGCCTTTGACTACAGCTTTGGGGCCGTAGAGCACAGTGTTGGAATCCGGATCATCATTCTTTTTGACAACCACTTGAGTGTCCCACTCACCTCCAATGACGCCCGATATGTTCTTATTCTCATAGTTGGAGGACTTTGACCAGAATTCATAACTCTGCTTATCAGAGCTGTCACCGTACTCACCGAATGCAAGTGCAGCCATATTTCCATTCACATCAATAAGGGAATAAGTTTTAAACCACGGGACTCGGCCGTCAGGAGGATAATCCGCACCCTCGCCCTTCACTTTCGTTTCTCCTGGTTTGAATAGATCAACAGTCTGTGCAACGACTGCAGCATTAACAATTTTACTGCTGCATGATATCATAAGCATGCAGAGGATGAGGAGGGGCATCTGATACCGGGACATAGTTGACTCCTTGTTGCGTATTGATAGCGTGTCTTTGTTTAGTCTTTACTGCTCTTCCTTATTCGTATATGTGTGTGAGGATAAGGAATGAGGAAAAAGAAACCAGAATGCCAAGAAAACAGAGAAAACAGAAGGAGAGAGAGGCGCGTCTTCGGTTGAGAAAATCAAGCGCTGTCATGGCACCTGTTTAAAAATAAAAATAAAATAAAAGAACATGGATGTGTGTATATTTAGTCCATCTCCGTTCTTTTCTTTCTGTTTTTTCCTTGCCTGCAATTTCACATTCACAGACGTCCGGATGACAGTTTCAATGAATCTGCCGTGTTGAACGAATCCCACGGCAGCAGCGTTCCGGTTCCAGGCCGGTTCAAATGCCATTTCTGATGATGCTTCACCATTTCATACTCCTCCACAGTGGCAGGGAAGTCACGCTCCGTTGGTGGCCGCACGTAATGCGAATATCGCCGTCCGGCCTCAGGGTGTGCGTATTTACTTTCATCCTCGTACCAGCGAGCAAGCCACCCACGCTTGGCAGGGTTTGTCGCCAGTCCCTCAAGACCCTTCCGCTCTGGGAGGTCTTGCTCTGGGAAGACGGGATACTCCTCTGGGTGCAATTCGTAGTACAGACCGTCATGTGTCATGTACACACCGGTAAAAGAACCACCTGCCTCTTCAATGAGTCGAGTACTTTCTGCAGATGCATTTTGAAGTTCAATGTGAATGGGGCACGGCACATGAGTCACGCCACTGCTGACGAGAGCAAATCCAGGCCAGATAATCTCATGTTCAGCCACAACGCTGGCCTCTCGAAGATGATACACCGTGATGGCCTCATTGGGGTTTAAGCGTCCTGTATCAATGGCCCAGAGTAGCTTGCTGAGCTTTAAGCGCGAAAAAACAAGTTTCCCTTCATAGCGACTACGTGGACCACCCGGAGAGACTCGAGGGGCAAGCATGAATCGCGGGGTCATCTTCCGTTCCTGCCATTGACCTCGGGCAAACACGCTGCGTCTATCGTTGTGCCCGCGAGAGTACTTCCAGCTTCCTCCTATTTTCATCCACCCCATCTTGATCATATTATGGCCACCGCGCATTCCCACATATTCCGGTGTTGGGGTCAAATCCTTCACTGATTGTGTGATTTGCGGATTAAGATACTGATCCCAGTGTGACCAGTGGTGTTGGGTTGTCCTCTCATTCAGACGAGAGGCAACAACGGGGAGAGGATGATCCTCATCAAATTCTTTTCTCCCCGAAAAGTCTTGCCAGTTGTTTCGTGGCTTTGCTAGGAGATTGTTGCTATTAACAAGAGGAAACATGGAACTACGCAGGGCTCATCTGCAGAAGAATAGTCTCCCGACGAGGGTGAAAGAGACGATAGCGCCGCAGGAACACCGTTGGCAAGAGCATTGTTTCTTTTGTTCTTGTCGGTGGTGCTGTGTTCTTTTGTCCTTCACTGACACGGTGGCCAAGAGTTCTCTAGAGATTCTCCATTACATGCCACCATCTTACTCTTTTTTAGAGTCTTCTTCTTTCTTTTTCCCCAACTTTTTGGTGGTTCTGTAAGCAATGCAAAGAATTCAATAATACTTAAAGAAGGAAATAATAATAATAACAATAATAAATATAGATACACGATATATACACATCACACAAACAGGCGCCGTATTATCGAGAATGGTGTAGCACTTCATTTTCTTTCTTTTTTGTTTTTTATTCTCATCCTTCAGTTTTTCTTAACATTGTTCCCTTGTGTACATCTCTTACATATTCCTCAGCGACCGCGTAAATAATTTCCCACGGCAAATCTTTACAGGAATCATCCCAATCATTAAAATACCATGGCATACGTTGCTTAAAATCCTCCACATTGCTCGACGTCGTATGATGCTCCCCCGCTTTAGTGGGCTGTAGCATCACCATCGTTCTTCTTGGTTTTTGGACGAAAAACAAACCATCCACAAGGGGAAATTATCCACACCAGGGGAATACAACACCCCATACTCTGCCTTCATCTCCTGGGGACCAGATGATTTTGGCAGTAGCGTGATAGATTCCGTGGGGTGCCCCCAAGGGTTCTCCTGCAGCACACAAAGCCGTGGCTCAAATCCATTTCTCTCTGGCTTCAGCTCTTTAAGTTTTTTTGGATATCCTTTCAACATTTTCTCTGTTCAGAAATGCGGACACAGAGTATTTCTCCAGAGCTCTTGACACGAGCAAATCAGTGGGCAATAATAACAGTTTCAAATATTCAGAGGATTTCATTGCTTTTACCAAAGCAGCCGTAATTTTCGCCCTCACCACTGAAGATATTGGTGCGTTATGGGAATACTCCGATCCATCTTTATCATCCTTTCTACAGAGCTTTCCAAGTTTGTGGGATGGATCATTACTCGTCCATTCATCCTCCTTATTTACCCCAAAGTAATTCTCAGCATTTGAGGGGGCAATAGTAGCCACAGCTTTATCAAAGCCCTCCTTGTACGCCTTATATTTTTCTGCATCATCAACAAAGAGACCCCGTGGAATCGGTCCAATGTGATCCATACGACCTTCAATTAATTCCCATTCCTTTAATTGCTCCTCTGCAGGCTTACCCTGATTCATCCATGCACACATTGCCTTCACATCATTTCGGTCTGGGCAATTCATCATGATTTGTGGAGCGGATTTTGTTTTTTTCCATTCCTTGAAGTTGTTTTCGTCTGGGGATGACAGTACAATCATGCCCCATTTTATGTTGGCTGTCAATTCACTCGGTGTCTTCCCTATACTCCTTCGCTCCATCGTAGATAATATACCCCTTCATTCCTCGCAGGGACAACTTTTCCAATGCATGTTTGATGCTAAACTTACCCTTGTACTCTGCTACCTTTTTAGTAGTCTTGTCAAACACAGCTACAGACTCTCCAAAGCAGCACACGACCACATGAAGTTTCTTATCATCATAGTGGAGTAGTTGATAGAGGAGATACGAACCCACATTCATCGACTTCCCGATTTCGGGTGTGCCAATCAAGACACGTGCAGTCGGCAACTCATTATTCGGGTAGTTGCTTTCAAACCGTCCCCTTAAGTCATTTTCAACAATCCGCCACACTCGCTCCACCTCAGTGTTAACATAGCAATCAGTGATATTTATTTCTCTCCTCTGCCACGAGTACGGCCATCCCTTTGCTGATGTGAGCACCATCAGTCTGCAGCGTGGAGGAGAGAATTGATCTGTATCTTCATCTAGTTCAGGAACTCCATTCTCTTCCTTGAAAGTCCATGACTCTCGTGCTTTCCCTCCTCTTATCTCCATTCCCATCCCTTCACCACCAGGAACCTCCACAACATGGCTCCATTTCACATCATAAACAGATTCGTATAATCCCTCCAAAGTCACTTTCTTTTCTTCTTCTGCCTTTTGAACTGTCATGAGAGCGGCATCGAGCATTCCCTTTGCTGGAGGGCGAATCATATCTTTATTTGGAAAATCCCTCCATTGTCTGAGAGAGTGTACGCCTTCTTGCCGAAGGGTGCGGAATTCATTACTCAGAATTACGTGGTCCTGGTGGTACTAGTAATTTCATTATCAAACTCAATAATTGTTCATTTTGGATAAACATTCTGGGAGTTAAAACAAATGCCGTCATTGCAAGGTTTTCATTTTCCTCCACAACACCTCTACCAGCCAATTCACTCCGCAGGAAATCATTCAGTTTCATATTCGAGGCCTGGCCTTCTCCCTCAAACAACACGTCTTTTATTGTACTGTCAAGGGTCCATTTTGGTTTCCTTTTCTTCTCACGCTTTCCCGTCGTCTCAGAGTCATTGTCTCCGGACGCACCATTGGGTGCCAGCACGACACGTGTGTGGTGGAGGGTCCCACTCACACCACAAGAAGAGGGCATCAGATGAGGACGTTTCATTCCAATAGATGTTTGCCATTCTTCCTTCCCGCAGCTCAAGTACTGTTGGGATTGGCCACTGCAAGGCGTGGTGGTGCTGGTGCTGCTCTGCACACAGTAGGCATACATTGCAGCATCCCTCAATAAAGGAATGGAGCCGCACTGCCCCCGCAGCAACGCAGAAATGTAAAAGGAAACGGCTTGAAACTTCTGTCCATTATATCTTTCTTTCGTCTTTCCTCTTGTTCTCCCCTTTGGGTTTCGGTTCCTCTTTGTTTTGTTTCCTGGAATAGTAACAAAGCAAAAAAGAAAAAAAAATCTACGTTCACACAGAAGCACACACGTAGAGAGAGACGTAGAAAAAAAAAAAATGTGAATCTGCGGGAATTTTCTCAGGGTCCATGTTCCCGTCACCCACCAATACACACCAAACAAAAAACAAAACACAGCAAAATAATAAAAAATAAATTAACAGAGTAAACAATTTACATCATATATATTCAACTTTACATTCAAATTATATCGCCCTTCAGTTGGGATTCCCTGGCCTTTCGGTACGTAGAAACAAACCCCAAATGTATGTTCGTAGTAAGGAGTGTAGGATCATTTTCTTTGTGGGAAGTGATCACAAGTTCGCGGGCGTCCCTGTCTCCCTCCATAATCTCCTTGAGGTCAGCAGGCACTAAAGAATCAAATTGTGCACGATCCACCACAAAGGCCTCAGATAGTCCATAACTCGTTACGGTTGAGCAGTACTGTGGCATTGAAGAGGCGTACTCATAGGCCCCAAGACCAAACTAAAAAACGTCTTTGCCATGGAATTCCGACCTTTGCAAAGCGTTTCCTCGTTGGTACTCGAAATAACTTCCATGAAAGTGTGTTCGCTGTTGACTGTGACTCGCACCGTATGAAGCTCATGGTTCCCTCCAATGAATGTTGTTTCAAATACACCGCTATAGAGGATAATAAAATGTTGAAAGAGTTGTCCTTGCGCCACCAGCTTTTCGTCGTTAAGGTAAATCACAGGAGTACTTAATTCCCACAGGCGATTCATCAAGTGACGTGTGAGACAGAACTGAAGATAGGGGTCTTTTCGCACAGAAACGGGGGTCGTTGTGGGTTTAACAATCTCATTGGCACGTTGGGACTTTGCTGCGCTTCGACAGTATAAAAATGCAGAAGGTTCACTCATTCCAACATCAATGAGAACCTCACGGCGCATTCTCCAAATATCACAGTAGTTTTTGCTGATTATAGAAAATCGTTTTCTTTCATTCACGCTACAGGCGCATTCAAATATACCCACACAACTTCCACGTGGGATGTTACGACGTATTCCGTTTTCCTCCAAAAGGATGGCTACGCCATCTTGTATGAAGTACGCAGAGGAATCCATATCAGACTTTGAAAAGAGAGGATCCCCATCATGAAGTACTATAGGCTCAACAGCTGAAATGATTTTATTAAGGGCTTCTGTACTGAACTTTTGAAAATATGGAAACTGTCGAAGAAGTTCAACACGAAGAGGGAAAAACTTCTGCAAGTTTGCTCGTCGTCGAACATCTGTGGCTTCTCGTTGTTTACTTGCAACTTCAGGACTCAAATGTTGAGCGACTTCCTCATAGTCTTCCGGGGAAACGGTCCAAGCACCTACATCTGTTTCACATTGAATAGATGCACTTCGGGGTTCTTTACATACAAGAGCAAACTCTCCAACATAGCATGGTGGAGAAAGTGCAAAACACGCCTTACTACACTCCTTTGTTCGCTTTTTTCCTTTTGTTCTATCATTCAGAATAACAGTTACAGAACCTGTGGTTATCATATACATGCAACGGTCAAGATCTCCTTCATGCATCAAAAATTTTCCTGCTTTAAGAAAAAGAGGTTTTGCCTTTCTTGCAAGCATTTCTAAAAGTCGAGGTGGCCATCCATTAAAAAATGTTCCATACATGCTATGAATAACAGATGGTGATGGAAATGGTATGTTGTCCCGATTCATTCGGGTTAACATTTCGGCTTCTTCTCGTTTCCGCTTCACAGTTAATCGTCGCTTTATGACGGGAACAAGCATCCAAGATATTTTATCGTATGCCTCATGAACTCGTCTTTCTTTCATTAAGGCTGTAAGAAACAGATGGGAGAATATAATTGTATACCACCGTCTTGCCCTAACAGCTTGCACTTCTTCTCTCAAAATAGCCGTCAAGTTTTTGTGTCGGTTAAACACCGCCTCTCTTCTTTCCCTTCCTTCTTCATAGTCTAGGCGTCGCTCTTCCTGCTCCACCGCCACATTTGTTGCACCACGAATTTGTATGTCATGTATGTATTCCCTCGTGTTACGTGTATGAACTGAACAAAGACGTCGTTGAAATTCACTTTCAACGAGAGGAGGACTTTCCTTCATCCGAGAAAGAATCACCTTTTTTTCCCACTCATTGATCACCCCTCCTGGAGTTAAGGCACTCATGATCATGGAATACCGCCGAGTGGGTGGACGTGGTGGAACATATGGAGGGCAGACAAATTCAGTAATGGGCTTCGTGTCGCCAAGAAGAACCTCATCTGATGGCAGACATGTCCGAGTGAGGAGCCAGTCATGTTCCGACATACTCCTCTCAGGGTGCCCAGACATCATACATATATGCTCTTCCTTCAAAATAGTCCAGTACAAGTAAAACAAAAATAAAAAGACAGCTGAGTTATGTCAAGGAAAGTAAATACGTAATAGAGAAAGAAGAGATTTTCTTTTTTGAGGGGGGTTGATTGGGAGAAGGCTATATATATATATATATATATATATATATATATCACGCATTATATGACGAATAAAAGCATTAGCAACGGTGTTTCCCGTGAAGAGAAGGAAGAAAATAAGGTTGGAAGCATTCTATTTCTCTCTCCTTCATGCATACGGGTGTCATTCATCTGGATCCGAACATTTCGTCTTGCGAGCTACCTTCCGTTTAACGCGGTGCAAATCTTCGTCGCTAAGTTCATCCGGACCTTTCCAGCGACCCAATTTTTTCAGCATCGTCTTCATTTCTGCAACGTCCTGGGATGGAATCTTGTCATGGTAGCGACGAATGAACTCCTCAGCATCCACGGGATCAATATGGTTATGGGCCGCCTCTAATGTATCAGCATCATACTTATAAAAGGTCTCATTTGTTTTGCTGTCCCTATAGACAGGAATCAGACCAGCTCTAATGGCCTCAAGTATCTGCTGGCCACGAATATTTTGCAGCTCCGCTTCCTCTGGGGTATCATTTCGATGATACCAGAACTCATACTTTGTCTGCTTCCATGCAGCGACTATTGTTTTGTGATCCGTATCAAACTTGCGGATGTACAATTTGAGGAGCTTTCGGTAGAGTAGGGTGGGTGAAATGGACTTTAGCTGCTTTTCGGAAATGGGCAATTCCGGCTTAGGTGAGATAAACTCTATCTTCGCACATCGAAGGGCAATTCGCCGGTGCATTTGGAGAGAAACTACATAATCAGAAAATTAAAGGCAGAAGAGGGATGATGAGCAGAATATTATTAAGAAACAGAAAAGTGAAGAATGAGTGATTATTCCAAAAAAAAAAAAAGAGAAAGAGAGAAAGAGAGAAAGAGCAATGACCACCGCTCCTCCCGCGATGTCAGTTTTGCAGGGATTGCCGTACAAAAACAAGAAGAAAAAATTTTATTCTTCCCATTCCTTTTCTTTTCCCACACTCTTTTAAGCGATGATTTCTAATATAGTTCATTTAATGCATGGCAGGCATGCGCTCAAGAAATTGGAGTAACCAGTCTGTGTGCACTGTCACTTCTTCAAACAAAACGTCAGTCTCATACGTTGTTGGTAAATACACTGTCAACATCTTCTCCACCTTTCGCAGCGACGGTGCATCAGGTGCGGCTGCGCCCCCCGGAGTGAGAATAGCGCCGGGCAAGTCCTTCAGCAGCACACTGTAAGCCACCAGGGAGCGGGCGTTGGGCGGGCGCTTGTGTCTTCGCGGCTTCACCTCGTGCTCCGCCGCACTCGCCCGCGGCCCGCTTCTCGGGCCCTCCGCCGTCGAAAGACTTCGCCTCGGCACGTGAGGGGCCCAACGCGCGTCGTCCGGTATCAAATCAACGGCTGGGCGAACAGACGGCCGCTGCCCCGCCGGCGACGGGGGTGGTGGCGGCCCGCACGGGTCCCCCGCCTCCGCCTGCCACGACCCCCCCGCCGAGAACAAACAGTGGTCGTACGTTTGCAGTGGAACCGTTGCGCCCCGCAGCCGCCCACTGAACCGGTGAAGCGGCGCCGTGGAAGATGGAACGCAATTGGCGTCCGCGTCCACAACAAACAACATGTCGCGAACGCCTCTTATGTTCGCCACGAGCGACTCCACCTCTGTGGGAGAAAAAGAGGAGGAATTTATAGCCGTCAGCTTCACTTCATCCAGAAAGCCCAAAACCTGCTGCACGGCTGATGGATAACTACGGCACACATTTGCACAGCTTAAAATGAAATATTCATCGATGCCACAATCCACCAAACCCCAGCCCTTATCTTTTGCAGAACTCACAAACATTTTCAAATGATCTTTCCATCGCTCAAGTATCATCACAGCCTCTGTCTTGGCCTGATTTCGAATCAACTCCAATTCTATCCAAAAATGACAAAATGTATTGAAGGCACGCAAACAACGACGAGGGGAAAAGAGGCCTCGTTCTTCTACCGACGCACGTCGTACGACACCCATTATCAATGAAAGAAAGTCTACACGATGCATTGTGAAACGCGCCACTAATCGAATGAAGTTCGTATTAGTCATCTCATAGTTTAGACTACCCCATCTCATCCAGTTGATGGAAAGCAAAGATATGCGTTCCAGTGCTGTTATAGCATTATCTCGGGAGATTAGGGTATCTTTTTTAATGTAAGCAAAAACAAGACGATGTTGCTGTAGAAGTAATCCTTTTATATATCGATGGGCACATTCTGGGTCTAAAAGATCCTTCAGCATATAATCACAATAGGAAACTTGGAGGAAGAAATTTCGAGGCAGTAAAAATAAAGCCTTTTCAAGTATTTCTCTTGTCATGGTTTGTCGCTCCGACGCTGAGAGAAGTGGTTGTTGTTCAAGGCAGTAGTCTGCTATGCTAATCCAAGAAAAGGCTTGATGGGGGAAAAAACTAGCCCGCATTGCAAGAAAAAATCGTACCCGTTCATACCCAAATAACTCCATTCCTGCATAAAATGAAGAAGAAGCTTCTCGGTCAATCAAAGAACTCCATTGCGCCCAAAGTTCTACTTCTAATCGACGCATAATTTCCTCTTTATCGGTCACCACAACATTATTATTATTATTATTATTTGTCGTCAGCTTTACTGGGCGTGGAAGGTACAATAACCGCGGCAATGCATCACCGTGATGAATATTGCCGCATGTTCCTATAAACCTGTTAAGTTCACTTGCTGTCCCCTTGGCTCGAAGAAACCGCTCTTCTAATCGACCCTCCGGTGGGGGTCTTCCTCTGTACTCGGATTTTAGAAAAAAGTCATAGTCCTCCTTTATTTCATTTAATCCGTTCAATGGGGTTCGAAGCACCCTGATGTACATTTTACGAATCCATTCACGCCGCAAATGAGGGTCACGAATTTTATCACCCCTCCAGCGGATATATTTCTTCCATACATCACTGCTTGCCGGGCAATGTCCAATATATCGCTGGAGTGCCGTCTTGAAAACGTTATCCATGGTTGCATCATCTGGACGGATAAAACGCTCCAAGAAATCCGCAAAGAGACGAAATAAATCCACGTTAAAACATAATGGGAGATGACGGAAGAAAGCATTCAAAATACGGCAGTAGGAGCGATAAGTTTCTTTGGCGTCATCTTCGTCCCTTTCATCCCAAAGACATCGCCGTTTTGAAACCTCATCAATCTCTCTTGTCAAATATGCCACTACCAAAGGTCCACTTGTTGGAAAGAAGAAAAGAGCAGCAAGCCACACATGCCGAACGGATTTGATTGGAAAATTTGCAAGACTATTTAACAAGGAGACCCAATAAGGAGTACTGTACACATTTTTATTGATTTCCACAAGCCCTGTCATCATTCCTGGTGTTGGATTTGGAATATGCATCTCCACACGTCTGTATTGAGTTTCATCAAATGTCAACAGAGGGCCAACAACAAGGGTGAGCAAAACGTTCCACGGGGAAAGATCACCGGCAGCGCATTGGAAGTGCTTTGGAAGGGTCTCAATGCCCAATTCCTCCAGTGTGCGGCGTCTCATGGCGCTAAAAGCCTCGACTGGATCAATGTAAACGGCTGACAGTCGTTCCATCTCGAGTGCCTCGGACGTTTCATTGATCCACCCCAGCAGACGCCCCACACCATCGGAAGGAGCGGCCTCGGCTTGTAGAGAGTCCACAAGTTGCTCCATCACATGTTTTTTTAGTTCATCCCTCGTTTTTTGAAGCAGGGACAGAGCAGGATGACGACAAAGGGCCTGCTGAATCACCAGGCGAGACTGCTCACCGATGCAGGCTGTGGTGACCTCCGGAGCAGGAGCCTCAGCAATCTTGCCCGTTGCAAACCGCAAGCGGTTCATCAAATCCCGCAGGTTGTCCTCCTCCATCCTTTCGTATTTCTTCTGCGTGTCTGTGTGTGTCTGTGTGTGTGCTTTCTGTCTTTCCCCACCCCGTTTTTGCCTCTTTTTTTTCTGTCTATATTCGTGGAGGAACAGTAGTGAAGGGAGAGAACAAGACAAATGATAATAATAATAATAATAATAATAATAATAAACAGTGGAATTTCAATTTCCCATGTACGTAGAGTCTGAGAGCAGAAAAGTAATATGCACAGAAAGAAAGAAAGAGAAAAAAACAACAAAAATGAGAACAATGCCCGCGCACGAACGTGCCAACGAAAAAAAAAGAAAAAAAAAGAAGAATTAAGGCATTGTCAATCAAACATGTGCTAGTGATAGTTTTATGAAGGCATTGAAGTGTGGTTCACAAAGACGACTCCTACAACATTTTCCTTTTCAGCCAGTCTTGTCAAGAACCGCAAGGTTGACTCGCTGACTGACGAGAAAAATGCTTTTGTATTTACCACGACCTCCTGGCAAAGGATCTTCACAACATTAACCTGTTGCGGTGCTTGAGCTCTCGCGTGGGCCTCAGGGGGCCGCCGCGCCTCATCTTCCATTAAGCGGCGTCCTTCGGCGAGGGGGGCGCCCAAGTCCAACTGGCGAATTGTGTACTGCAGCACGTGCATCCGCATCATCTCCCCCGCCCGCTCCCTCCTCCTTTCATCCACGTGTTCGTCGCGGGCAGCCCCTCCCAATAATAATAACGGATTCCAGCGACGCCACACAACTCCCCCAATCTTAAGAGAGGCGCGCCACGTCAGAAACAGTAGCAACGACGCCATGACGTAAAACACGACCCCTCCCTTAACGCCGTCCCCCGCAATGAAGAACAACTGAAGCAGGTTGCACAAAGTGTGGGGAACAAAGGTGACGGACGCCAACTGCCTAAAATGCGGTACCAGCAGAAATGTCATTGCATCCCTTGCTGTGAAATTGTGACATCCTCCGAGCAGATACAACAGAAGACGTCCGGGCCCACTCGATCGTTTTACATTCATAATATACAATGCGATTGTGAGGAATAATCCAACATTCCACGAAAAGAGGGCAAGTGAAGTGTTGATACCTCCATTACAGAAGGGCTCGGAAATGAGTCGTCGTATCATCATGAGGCCCACTACTCCAGCCATAAAAGGAAGAAAAACCACAAGGACCACGCAATTCAAGAAATAACAAAATGAACGCTGAAGAGATGGCAGATTCAAGCACTCAAGAAGCAGAGAGACATCCTCCTCCGTCAAAAAGCAGGCTTTGTAATTTGGAAACGCAAGAGACTTCAGTTTCACTTGTAATTGATCAATGAAATGAGCACTGTATCTTGTTTGTCTGTATTTGTCCAGGTGATTACAAATTGTTTCAATCACAGATTCAATTCTTAAGTGAACATCCAGAGGCATATTCCGAAAGGCCTCCACATTGTATCCAACGACATTTCTATCACGACGAAGCCTGTTGCCTAACCAAAATCCGAGACAAGACGCAAACCACCACCGACGCCTCCAGTGAATAACTGTGAGACGAAGTTGCAGAAACAGATACTTCACAAACTCTCTTGTATGTGGCATCACATGTGGGAAAATGGCCCGAATAACAAGGCGGAAATAAAAAACAAAGAGAAATATCAAGCGAAGAAAACTCGCCTTCCTACCCAACACAAATAGTCCAGGGAGAGTATATGCTGTCAGCATCACGACATTAAATAGCCAATAACACACTACAAATGCAAATATGCGAACAGCTCGTGAGAGAAAGTGCGGGAATGACAGTGGAGCTCCTTGCATCACCTCCCATATATCAAATAAATTCCCCAACATTGAAGCCAAAAATTTCTGTGGTATTTCAAGAAGTTCTTGAGGTATTGTATGACGAAGAAAACTCATTCTCAACCAGTAGGTGAAAGGTAGTGTATTCGGACTAGCCATCAATACTACAGGTACAGCTGACGTATCAAATGCACGAAGAAGAACAAGTGAATACCGCAGAATCGTGCATAAGCCCAACACAATGTACAGAAGAATCTCCCCAAAGACGAGAAAAAACGCTTTCGTATCGAAGTAGGCAATACTCTCAAAAAGGGGTGAGTGAAGTAGTTTATAAAGAGAACTCCATCTTAGCCATTGTGGAGGAATAATCTGGCTGATAGTCTGCATAAGGTAGGGGAAAAAGAGAGCAAAATAAACCGCCATATATCCTGTTTCAACCACTGATATACTATCCACCTTGGATACAAAAACGATGGAGGCAAAGAGTGGAAATAACAATGGATCATCCCCTTCTACAAGAAATGTTTTATTACTACTACTACTACTACTACTATTATTATTATTATTATTATTATTATTATTAAAGCCAGTATTATAATTGGGACTCATACCGCGTAGGTCTCCAAAATTCCAACAGGTATTATTCTCCTTCATCTTAGAAAGAACATTTAGTGCCCTCAAAATGGTTACCGGTGAAGAGGTATAAGAGGATGTATCCACCTCAGACAAATAATCAAAGAGATATAAATGCCGCATTTTCGTGTCTGGCGTCTTACTTACTATTTTCCATGCTTCCTCATAATCGTTTGGGGTAAGTGAAGTATCCACCACAAAGTAGTCCATGCAAAGCAAGGATGTCAATAAACAGAGCGCTAGAATGGTATAACATACAAGCAGCAGTAGATTTAGCATTCCTCGGAAATAAACAACAAGGGAAATAATTTTCTTACGGTACGGTAGATGTCGCAGACGTCTCGCAAGACGCCAAAAAATCCATAAAGTTAAGTTCCTTCTAACGTGCGTAAAGGACCAAGCTAATAATCGAGAGGATCTCACAGCATCTGCAAGTAACATGAACATGGCATAACGCATTCTTGCATTTCCCTCTGACGTTGACACCAAGTGGAGGATTTTTTCCAAGATGAAAGTACAGAAATAACTTCCATGGAAAGACTTCCACACGAAAGCTACACCCAGACGCATTATTTCTGGAGAAAACTTTAAAAACATCCAAATGGTCACATAAAAGCAAATAAATTCTACGCTGCTATTTATAATGTCGGAGAAAAAGAGTCCCCCACCGAATGAATTATTTGATTCCGGCCTTGCCAGGGTAATGGCCTCAAGCACCGTTGCATTTTCATCTGGAAGGGTGGCCGGAATCAACAAATGACCTCTTCTTAGCTCCTCCTGGAGTTCATCATCATCATCATCCGATTCGTCGTCGGCGTCAACATTGGAGCCCATGAGCCCAGTAGGGATGCCGTGTTGCCGCTCAACTACATGCTGCTGCTGCTCCCCTCCATCATCTTCCTCACCGAAATAAATATCAAGCATGCCCTCCTGCAGCATAAACCATCGCCTCCACGTCACCCAGAAAAGAAAGAGGGGAGTTACATAAACCGTAAATTCCCAGCCTACTATGAAAAGAAGCATTGGCCGAAACTCTCCAACCTCTGGTACCATGTGAACGATGGAATACCAAGGAATACTGACAGAGGTAAATGGGGGTACGGCATAGTGAAGAAGAGTGGCAATAAGGGGAATAAGAAACGCAATCAGCGAAAAGAGCAGCAGAAAGGGAAGCATGCTCAGGCATTGTGTTATGTAATGCTTAGCACAAATCCAACATAATACAAAAATTCCTGGTGGCCCATCCTTCCAGTGATAGTTAACTACCTTAGAAACACTGTACATCGCCCCACACACCTCACAAGACAGCGATCGCCGGTGGCAGACCCAGTCCGACAAACACTTAGAATGAACATACTTCAATGATCCTCCACACAAGCAGGGACTGACAAGCAACCCTGTATTTTTATGACACATTCGACAGATGCCTTCTGTGGCGGACATTGCATTGGATCTAATCCTAAAGATTCGCGGCAAGACAGGAAAGACGGGGAAAAAAAAAACAGACAGCACAAAGAATAATGGCAGTGTACAATGAAGGGGGGGGAAACAAGCACACGCACACAGGGAGAAAGAGAGAGAAAGAGAAAGATACAGAAAAAGAAACACCCAAATATAATATGTGTTTGAAGATCACACACACACACACACACACACACACACACACACACACAGACAGAAACGCATACAGAGGCAAGGCTGTCATTTATTGTCCTTTATTTCGCTACCCACGTCTTCCTGTGTGTTAAACTGTGGAAACGTCTGAATCCCTAACTCATCTGCGGCAGCGGATAGTCGTTTATCCATTGTACAGAGTAGCAACGATTCCGAGGCGATTCCTCGTACCTCACGCTGATGACGACGCATGTGGTACTTCAAGAAGGAAAAGAGCATCGTTCCGTCAGATATGAGTGAGTTCCCCTGAAGAGCTGTGGCTTTTTTTAGTCGAAATGTGTGCTGAAGGGACAAGCATGTATTCAGAATGCGTAAATCCGGATCATTTTCACTTGCGTTCTCATTGAGACGTGAATACGCCAAGCGTGAGATGGCAGAAAACGACATGCATGGAAACTCTGAAGACAACGTTAATACAATTATCGATGGCTGCTTTATGAAACTCACCACGCGAGACCATAAAAGAATCCGAACAGGTTTTTTGAGTTGCGTAGAAGGACTCCAAATGACCTGATGAATCTCACGGATAGTTGTGAATGGCAAAATTACATGCTCAAGTGGTTTGCCTTCAAGATGTGGATATTGTTTTCGTATAGATCCATAGAAGTGACTAAGGGGAATATTTTTCTCCGTACATTGAAGAACAAAGTTGGTGTCAAGAATCAAGAGTGTGTCTCCGTGTTTCATAGCCTCATCTACGAGCTCAGAGACTGGACGGGAGTAAGCCTTGTTTAATGACAAAACCTTCACGTAAATGGAGCTGAGTGGATTCAGGTAACGTTTATAAGTCCGAAACATCTCGCTAGAGGATAGAAGACGGAAGGACCTTTCATGTCTCTTTGGAGAATCAATGAACCTCCTCTGTGGGCGCATGCGGCGTGTAATGTCATCTACAATCTCACGCAAACCAAAGTTGATGTAGGGGTCTGCAGAATACAGACAGTCACACAACCCACCATACACGGCCATCTGTCTGAAAGTACTCTCGCGAGATGAGGAAAGTACACCCAATTCCTCAGCTGTATCCAACACAGCACGCCACTTGCCTATTTTTTGCAGGGGTCTCACCAAGACAGAAAAAAATGTGGCGTCCATCACATGTCCCTGAGCGAGAGAGGCCGCGACAAGTCGGAGCAGTTTGTCGAACTCCTTCGCCATTCCAAGCGCGCGGAGAATTGGTTTAATGAACATGGGACTTAATGACATGGGAAATTGGCGGTAGAGCACCTGCAGCGCCTTCTCCCACTGTCCCTGAATCGCCAAGATATTCAGCAATATCCGTGTGTCGGCCTGTCTCTGCTGCATGCGCTCACTGCCCTCATAAAGACTCATGGCATGTTCCCACATCCCGGTAAATGAAGCGAACATTAACACCGAGCGTGCCCCTTCATTTGTAGTCGTGTCTACATCCTCCTCCATGATCCGTTTTACCGCATAGAAATTGCCGCAGCGCTTAAAGCGCTCCAAGGCAGTACTCACTAGACGCGTAGGGGGTTGCTTGTAGCCGCACGCACCCTTCACTATGTCGTAGTAAAAGAGGGAGGTGCTCCATGACGTCTCCATCCTTGAGAGACCTTGGTACAACTCCTCCGGTGTCGGCTGGTACACGCCGCGAAGCACCTCACAAGTTTTGCGATACGTGGAAAGTACATCCGCCCATGAGGCGCACCCTGAGGATGCCACCAACAGTGGAAGGGCATTCGTCACGGACGAAGCCTTTCGCATCTAATAATAGAGAGAGAAAGAGAAAGAAAGAGAAGGAAATGTGAGTCCCATGTGCATACATACATACATTGCATTACAATTACATACTAACGTGAGTCAGAATAAATCATATATCAGTCCTCTTCCAAGAAATGGTTTGAAACGAACATTAACATTGAGAACAAACATAAAGGATAAGTAAAAAAAAAAAAAAAACAAATAAATCAAGCAAACAACCAAAAAAGAAAGAAACAGAAACAGAGATCTCTCTGTTTCCCATACATCTCCCAATACAGAGAATATTACATCGAGGGAAGCAAAAAATCTATTTAAAAAACGAAAATATATGACAAACTGACATATATTCCCAACGTGCGTATAGGCAATCATATGTACATATTGTTGCATTCATTATATACGATTCAAATAAACCTATATATAGATAACACAATGAGTATAGAAATTTCACTGTACATAGTACATTCAATAGTAGTAATACTAATGATAATAATAATGGACATCAATCAATGACAAGAAAAAAAAAGGAGAGAGGAGGAAAAACAAAACAAGCATAGGAGCAATAGGAACTATACATGGCGATCAACAATATATATTGCAAATTTTATGCCAGTTCCATTTCCATTTCGTGGGTAATGGCAAGAAGTATTTTCTCCCTGAAGAGGTCGTAGGTATCATAGGGAGGAATAGTCACCAGTGAAGAGCATGACTGTGCACGTGGAAGATGCTCCGTGCTCTCTGTGTTCTCCGTGACTTTAATCGTGCGGATGAGCGGCAGCCGCTTCTGACCGCAGGCAAAGCACAGAAACGAGGCGCGCTGCTCCACCGTGAGCTCATCGATGATCCGCCAGAAGGACTGCTCCCTCACGCCGCTCAGCTGCACCTCGATGGACTGCCGCATCATCTCCGGCGTCAGGTTGGAGTCGCCGCAGACCATCCGCTCGAGGTCGCGCCAGGAGAGACAGCGGATGACGCGCTTGGGCAGCACGGAGCACATGCCCTCGCGAACCGCGCTGAGCTGCAAGTCCATCGAGTGCACCAAGCAGTGCTCCGCCAGCCGGCGGCAGCGGCCAACCACCGCCTCCCCGCTCCCGCCGTCGTTTTCAACGGTTAGCAGCATCTCAGCGAGGTTGGGAATAATTTCCTCAGCCATTCCACTCATCAGAAAATCATCATCTTCCATACTCTTCTCCACCACACTATCAACATACCTATAATAATCCTTTATTGTGAGGGTGTCCTCCACAAGGTATTTCCACACAAATGGTGAAAAATCCAACGCAAGAGGAGTTCTCGCCGCTGCCATATGGCCCATAATTTTTCCAAGAAAATTCAACAGAATAAGATCATATGATGAGTTTGCTGAGCTGTCTGGAACCAATGCAATTCTCCGTGAGTTATTCAAATAGCGACAAAGAGGATTTCTGTGGTAATCTGTATGAGGATAACATTTATCTGGATGAGCCATGATTTCTTCACTAAGAAAAGTCCACAACTGTCTGTATGGACCGCCAAGATCATGTGGCGCGTGTCCACCCCCGGCAATGTATAAATTAACCTTAAATAGTGGACTTTGTTGAAGCTGTTTATCCGTAAATGAGCCTATTTGTTTATAAATTTGAGACAGCACAGAGTGTTGAAGTGCGACCTCCGGTGTACGTGGAAGTGTGGAATATAATTCTGTTATTCTTATGCTAATAGCGATTGGGCTTGGATTCTTTTCAACGGGAGGAATACTCACAAGCAAGTTTTTCCCAAAAGAGCGACGCACAATATGCTTCATGAGTAGAAACGAGGAAGAAAGACGTCCCCCCACCACATCTGCATCCAAATCAATAAACCGACGGGCTGTTGCCATACAACTCTCTGCAACGCGAATAACTTTAGTATGCTCCTTCCTCTCATCATAGGTCGTGTGAGCTATGAGCGGGTAGCGGGATAGTAACTCAACTTCTGGTCGCTCCGCACACACAGAAGACAAGGCTGAAATGGATGAATTATTGGTTTGATTTTTCAATGTTGAAATATCCTCCGAGTCAGAGAGATATGAGGCCAATTGCTCATAAAAAGATATCGGCTTAACAGGAAGAACACTTTTCAGAGGTTCGTCCCCATATGATACAATTTGAACCCGTGTATATCGCTCAGACAAATCCGAATAACCGTCCGGGACATACCCAAAATGAGCAGCATCCAACGTCACCCGCATACCACTGCAAAACCCAGTAGACATGAATGCATACAAACCCAAATCCCCGTGTTCAATTGGAATAGGTACAAAAGGACCATATGCCCCGTTTACAGACCATGAAACCAACTTTTCATTCATATCAAGCAGGCATCCAATCACAGATCCAGGCATCACCTCTTGCCCAGGCTTGTATTCCTCCTTCTTATTTTTGGATGTCAACTCACTCCCTGTAAAGGCAAAACTGCACGTATCACTTCCCACATGTAGACTTGGCACCTCTGTATGTTCTTCTGTTCCCCAGCCTACAACAAAAGGTGCAGTCAGTCGATCTGGTAATGTCACTTCATAGTAATACTTTCCACGTGGTCCTGCTGCACATGAGCTCATAACTTTACCAACTTTAAGAATGCCATCCACAAATTCTCCAAAAGCACAAGTCGCCTCAACTTGTGGATGATCTCGCATTGTGACCTCCTCTTCAGCCAGATCAACTGCCCTTGGTAGTGGAACTCCCTCTTTGAAAGAAGTCGCCATGTCTATCAAGCACTGTAATGGTGCCAAAGGAATATGACGAATTGTGTCCTTCAAGAGAGATTTCTCCACAGATACAACAAGTTCAACACCCGCTGCAACATCTTTGCGACTTTCAGATGAATTCAAAAAAGTAGGAACATTCCGATCCACCCAAGTAAGTAATAAGGAAAGAAGCTGAGCATAAATATCATGAAATCCATCATGATGTTTCGCAATAAATAAAATGGCATTCTTCAAAAGGTGATGTCGGTAGTCTGCACCACACTGATGGGTGGCTGATACCACGGCATGAAACAAATCCCAAAGAAGACTTGGAAAGTGTATTGAAACCTCTTCTCGGAGTAATACACTCTTTGTAATAAGTAAAGAAAGTGTAGTAGAATCCCATGGTTTTGTATTTGGATCCAAAATAAGATACAAAGCCTCATACACAATTCGCAGAAGTTGCTCTGTATCTGCATACGTGGAAATAATCTGATCCGTGAGTGGATGAGAGTGATAATGAATGATGCATTGAAATGCCTCTCTACCCACCCGTCCTCCTTTGTAAAGAATAAAGAGATATAAATGCCGAGCAAGCAACACAACAAGACGATGCATTGTACACGTCATGTCTCGTTGTGGAGGTAGCGGAGTCATTGGGTCCTTGCACTCTGGTAAAGGCTCGATGTGTGCCAAGTCTGTTGTGGGAGAAATAAATGTCACACGACGGAATGTGTTGATGGCAAATGTGCCTGCGCGATCATTTCTCTGCTTCCACTCACCCAGCACACGTTGACCCTCCGTGTCGATAACTCCATCCATCACAACAACAAAGCCGGGTTCCTTCCCGCCAGACGCAATAGAAGACTCCACGTGATCCACCGCAGCCTCAAATGTTGGATGTTCTTTTGAACCTTTTTGAAAATGAAAAGACTTGACATTTTTTGACCCTTGCGGACTGAAGAGACAAAGACGAACAGTTCGGCTGTATCGCATGTATTCTCCAAACACCAGACATTCCTTCGTACCTGATGGAAAAGTCACAGTAGCTGAACCTGTGCAATCTTCCTTAAGAGAAATAGAAACAGAGCCATTGCTTCTTCTTGGCACAGTCACCTCCCCTTGCCATTCCCCTTCCAAAGATGTATTCCTTGAACCGTTACCCGGTTGTGTGACACGCAATGTATGTTCCAACAAGTTACATGGCAAGCCATTATTCATCGTCCACCACGGCTTTCCATCAGATTGTTTTACTGGGATACAATCCGCCATGTTCAACACCACTGAAGAGGATGAATTATCAGCGAGTTCCACACCCTTAAATGAATTTGACGCCCCTGCAGAGGAGGATACCACCTTAAACACTTTACCCCGATGGGGGCCTTCTATCGCACACATCAATGCATTTTCTTTTGCTTTACGCTCATGACTCCCTCCAATGGAGAGGGACGGAATAAATCCTGCAAGGCGTCTACTTCCTGACATGACACGCATGGAATTACATGTGGCATCCACTGCGGTTCGAACTTCTTTAATAAACTCAATAGGTGCATCATCACTAATCTCCACAGATGCCATTGGACCAAGAACACTTAAAATGGCTGCACTATGAGAGAGGACAATAGGCAGAAGTGTTTCACTCTCACACAAACATGAGAGAATTAATAAAATTCTTGAGATGACAAATCCATCACTCATTGTAGCTCCACTTCCATCCATTTCACGATGAAGTAGACGCTCCTCAGCTATGGCATCGCATTGTCCAGTCAAGAATTGGGAACACGGAATCCATTGCACCACATTATCAAGAGGAAAATGAAGTGCCACCTCATCCTTCTCAACAGAAACAACTTTGCACTGCACTAGGTCCTTCTTGTGGAAAACATATCCCAATGTACCAACTCCCGGGGAGCTTTGACAGGGAGACAATGGGACACGGCAATGCTCTGATCGTAATAAACGTGCATGGCCCTGACATGATACTTTCAAGTAATTATCCTTCACTTCTTCCACAATTGCAGGGAGAGTTTGACTCATCTCGGGGAAAATAGAAACAGTTGTGTTCTTCCGTCCAAATAGCACAAACCCAACTAAACCAATTGGTTTCTTTACACGAGAAGCAGGGAAGGGTTGAGTTCCAAGAGTTACCCAATCACGTCTTACAGTTGCAATCCCTCTTGCGGTGTCCACTTCAATTGTAATCGTTGAGCCCCGTTGAAAACCATACGGCGAGAGACTAGGAGAGTTCAGTTTCCGACACAACGATGAATCACTGCAGAGAGAAACAAAACATCCCGCCCCTGACATACATCGTTCTCGAAGCATTTCCGCTGACATGGAAGTTACTTCCTCCGCCTCTCCAAGTCCAATAAACATGGGACTATCTGGACAAAGAGGCTCACCATTTAATGTATCCACCACCACTGTAAAGGTGGCAATTCTTTTAAAAACAATCCCCCACATCGCCACGGCATTATTTTTCTTTGCCTCTGCAACACAGTTCATATGTTTCTCCAACATACGGCAACCCCAATTTTTTAAATACAATCCGGTTGTTCCAGGAATCATAACCTTCATCCCAACGGCAACAGACTTCGGGGGTGAAATGGAGTAGACAAGAGGATCTGATCCCATCTCCGTGAAGGAATGGTGCGAATGAATACAAAGTGTAAAACATGAGTGGCACAAGTTATAATCCACACATTCATTGCATTTGTACCAAGCCTGAGAGGCTAAACGTGTCTCAAGATGTTGGGTAACACAGCCATCACAGTTCCGTTTCACATTGGAAAAACAAAGCGCAAAATGAGGCTGCTGTACGGTTGTCCGTGTTGCTGGCCGATCCCCCTCAGAGGGTAAAAGTACGGCAACAGCATCTGTATTATACAAATGCACAAAAGGGAAAAGTTCCACATCTTTTGGGAGGTTGTCAAAAATAAGACCAATCAACACTTCCTCTTGATTTATGCCTTTGCGATAGGCATGCATGGTGCCCTCCTCACGGTCAATCTCCAAACGAATAATATCACCACTCACAAGGATGCAGCTTGGATCCGCAATTGCCTGGAACCGCGTCCCTGGGTAAAGGTGGCGCAGTCGCCACGGGGCGTCATCCATGTCATGTATGGCCCACACTTCGGGATTGCCTGCATTTAAATCACGTCTTTTCCAGTCAAAGGATGAAATACACACACCGACATAATACCCACCGCCCAATATCTGTCCTGTATGTCCCCGGATAAGTTGACAGCGCAGGTTAAATCGTCCTTTACGAGGAATGGATGGTTCAGCAATCGCAATAAAAGGTGTCGTTGTGTTTTCCGCACCACTTGGTACAGTTGCCAGACGACCACAGTAACGAGGTGAGAAATTAAAACCAGGATGGGACAGCACAGCAGAAAAAGTATAGTCCACAGGGATACGTGGAGACTCCAAAAGAGAAATATTTTGAGATAGTCGTTGAATAAAAAGAAATTGACTAACGCGGGCGCCATGAAACAAGTAATCCCATTGAGCATTCTCGTCATCCAAAATACATTGACGTTTTTGGGTTTCCATTAAAGAGAGAGCCTGAGTTGTGACAAGTGGTAGAACAAGAGAGCGTAGGGCAGTTACCAAACTGTCAATACATCGTCGGATTCCTGACAGGGAGGCTGATCCATCGAGAACATCAAATGTTCCGTTCATACCCAAAAAGGATGCCGTACGAAGATTATTAATATGTTCATAATAGACCAAGTTACCAACAGAAAACTTAACTCGGCATTGTGTCAAACGACGCACAGTAACCATAATTTTTTCTCCATTACGGCAACAAAGTTGTAACACACGCGGATCCGGTGTACTTCTGAATAAAGACAAAGTCACATTGGGGAATGCAGATCCATCCAATTCCTCACATAAACCATCCGCAACGAGACGTTCAAAGGATTCCAAGGTTAACATAGAACGCAATACATCCACGGAAGCTGCACTGAGGAGGGTCGAGGCTGAGATGGGTGCAGTCATTTCTCCTGGGCTTATGGACACAGATGCATCGTCATTATAAAGTTGAACAAATGGTACCAAATCCATATTGGAAGGAATGTCCGTAAATAAAGTCTTTAGGAACTCATTATCACGATGAAAACTTACAGTTTGTTTGTCACAGTCAACCACAACCCGGATCGCATCTCCACTACCAAAACTCCGATGAAAACCATTTGGTTTAACAGTTGGATTTGTGGCATGCGGCAGTTGCGGAGAGATGTCATGTAAAGCCCAGACGACGGGTGGTTTGACGGCCTTCCAGCTCTGAGAGTTACTTGTAGGGGACAAGGGCGTTATATTGGAAAGCGCAATCCCAACGTAGTACCCACCCTTGAGGGAATGACCCTTCGACATCCCTTTGCGGAACACACGCACGGTAAAGGATACCTTCCCAGTTCGTGGTAGTACATTTCCCAATACAATACTCCTCTGGGATTCTGGTTGCATAGAGGCCAATTGCACGTGAGTAATTGTTATACATCGTGTATCGCACTGTCGCCAGTATGGAACAAATGGAATTTTCCCTTTTGTGTCTACAGGGACTTTTGCATGCTCAAACAGAGTCTTTACCAGTTTCGTGGAGGCAGCGATATCCTGCACACGAGGAATATGAGGAAGAAGTTCTGGGAAAAAACTTATAGTAGACATCTGAACAGAATGCAAAGGCAACATCATAAGAACTGTCGCTGCATTAAATATCATTTCACTGATAACCTCGGGTAATGTATATCGCTTAGCAATATGCAGAATATGACGAAGTGTTGCAATAAACTTCATAATTGATGACTCTGCAAAAGAAAGAATTACAGCCTGCTCCACACGATTCTCAGAGTCCTCTCCCTTGCTTATACCAATGTCCATCATGAAGGACGCCACCCGGTTTATACTGCGGCAGATCAATTCACAACATTTTATAAGAAAAGTTCTTGCACATGCCCTGGATGATTCCTGCATCGCACACGCACGCGTTGTAATATAGTGAAGGACAATCTCTGCAATGGAGGCCACTCTGTACCAACTAGGGCCTTTTGGAATCGAGAAGGCGGGATGTAGTCGACGAAAATCATAGCAAAAAGCAGAAGTACCAAAATTTACTGTAAAACTCATCCGCTCTCGATTATTAATACGGAGAATGGGGTAAATAGTTTCGGTCTTCTCACTAACAGTTCCCATGTATGAGATGAATACACCATTAAGAGTAAAGAATATCCGTCGTGTTGTTGCCACAACGCCACACCCAACCGTGTCGCCCTCATCAAAGGGCGGGCAGGAGGTATCATGCGTCACACCGGAATTTTCATAAAAGTAAGCCACATCTATACTGCGTTCCACACCGCTACGGCACGGGCCCAAACAGAGTGCAAAAAGATAACATGGGGATGCAAGGGTCACTTCATAGTAGAATACACGGGGAGCACCGTTGAACCAAGCCATTGTTCGTGGCAAAGGCCATGCCTCATCGGCACGCAAAGTCAACTGACCAGAGGCAGCTTTATCAAATGTAATACCATCATGTGAAAGAGAAAATTGCACACCGGGAACTGCAATAGAAAATGCATTCGGTAAAATACAATTGATAGAGACATGCTCTGCAACACCAATATATTCTTCCCAGTTACTTGTTTCTTTTACGGGGACTAGAGTATCGGCAACATGATTACGACGGGAACGCCATGAGGATGGTAAGGGTAAATTACATGTAAGTACATTCATCTGATCTGATAAATGTCCAAGAATACTCGTCATTTCATTCACATCGCCGTTGCATTTAAAGAACTCACAATCCAAAGCATCCCATGGATGGCACATAATAGCCAACAATAAAACACTTGAAGCCCCGTTATCGGCTTGACATGTCAACATTGCCTCCGTGGATATTTCCTTAGGGCATGTACTCATCAACAGGGATTCGCACACTTCCAACACAGAATGAAATGCTACACGAACACGCATTTCCAACTCTGTCCCAGAACCTACAAGACCTTCGATCATATGATTCCCACTTCCTTCTCCAGAAAATAGCCAAAGGGCCTGAAGAACTCCATGAAGGGTTCGGGTTTCATGTTTCTCAAGTTTTGATAAAAGGGATGAGAGAAGATGTAGTCCACGCACTATATTCAGTGCAGAAGTCGTTCGTTCCACCAAAATATTTTCCAGTTCCTCCGGTGTAATCCCTTTTGAAAGGAGGGCTCGTACCTGATCAAGTGTATCCTGATTCTGTATCACCCCTCGCACGGTACTTCGCCTGGAGGAGGTGGAGGTTCTTGGATCGGAAGCCGACTGAGATGCCGCAGAGAGACTTTCCATTGTAGAGCGGCGGACATTTGACACACGTCGTGTGTACAAGGGAGAGGAATCCGGTTGATAATACACACATGACGTTATCCATTTGGCCAGTTGAACCAGCGACTGACGTGCAGCATCCTTTCCACTGCCTTGCAACTTACTCCCCCACTCCCCAGCGAACCAACGGAGTTTGAGCTCATCTGTCGCTTGTTGTGGACTCAATCCACTATGAATGAGCAGAGACAAAAGTGCCTGAATCGCGGGTCGCATCGGTGGGGTGACACATCCTCGCATATTCTTCCAAACCTCATCCACAAACCCTTTTCCTTGTCCCGTATTGTTCAGGATATCCACGGCAAAGCCCGGCTCATTCTCTCTTCCAGGAACATCCAGACCACGCGCGGCGAGTGTTTTGGTATCAAGCCCGTGACGCAACAATGGTGCAAGAAATACATCACATGGCGTTGGTGTTGTTGTTAAATGACGGGATGTAGACAAAAGGAGATTTAAAATGCCATCACGGAGAATTGTGCTCCATGAACTGCCTACATAAAGATCATAACTGCATACAATAGTAAGAGAGTTCTCTCCAGTTCCAAAAAGCACAAGTTTTGATCCGCCTACCTTCACAAAGGGTGTATCATTGTTCAATACAAATTTCGTCGGTTTTACTGCTGAAGGATCCGATGTGATAACAATCACCTCTGATGGGGAAACCTCTTTTGTAATGGATATCGTTGTCGCTTTTTTATAGTCGAGAACAAACTTAAAAGGTGCATCATCTGTAGTCGGCACCACGTCACATGCCTGTCGGGTTTCAAAAGTCACAGGAAACAAACCTTTACCAGTCTCTGAAGGTAATGTATCAAGAAGATGTAAAAGTGACATTTCCACACTTGAAGTTACGGATGCGGGAGAAAGTTTAGCTACACTTATAAGCATAGGCAACAGTCCTGTATGAACCACAGTTTGCTGCATACTGTCATCCCACGATCGCTTGGAAAGGAGTTGTTCCGTGTGATTAATATAAAGTTCCAACAGACGTGAGATGATCACATCGTGACCATGTGCATGAAGCAGTTGCGTGGACACAATGGACACCCACAACATAAAATGCGTTACTGTGCGTCCTGAAGTGAGATTTTCTTCTTCTTGTTTGCATCTTCTTAAAAGTCCATTGATTATGAGTAATAATTTAGAAGGATTATCATTAATAACAAAAGATATAATACCGTACAAAGATTCTTTATACATGCAACTATCAATTACATCTGTTGTGCTCGTGTCATCGGCGTGTATAAGAATATCAACTTTATCTGTCATTGTTAGTGATTGACTCGCTCCTGCACGAACCAATGCTGCCGCCACATCGCGAACAAAACCATCGGGAAACCATTCCATAATCTGCTTGCATGATCGATTCAAAGAAGAGGCAATCTGAGAAAGAGATTCCGTCGCATTTTCCATCACAAGTCGTTCAAAGTGTACCATCGCCAAGGTGATGACGGCCACAAGCTTCACACATCTTGAGGTTCGTTGCGCCCCACGTAGTATGTCACAGAGTTGTCGTAAGTTCTCATTGCGAAGAGGAGTAATTTCTGATGGGATTCGAAGGAGATCTACGCCATCAATGCATATCCGCTTCAGGATCTCATCACAGACCCACTCTGGTGACCCCCGCAGTGTGTCTGTCGGGACAATGTTACTTTCCTGTAGCTTGTGCTCCCTCTTTGCGGATGTGGAGATGGAGGTCACGAAGAAGGTGGAGAATCGCTGTTGAAAGGAATACAATGAAGATTCATCGCGGGAAAGAAAATAGAGCGACTGGGAATAACTCCCTGGGCACCGGTAAACGCGAGTGATGGATTCCGACCCATGACGAACGGCAACCACGATTCCGTCTCCTCCCTTGTGAACGGAGGGGATCACAATGAGAACCTGGAAGTCGCTCACCATAATGTCGGACTGCAGCAAGAGCTGTTGGGGAAACCGCACATTGTGCTCGCACGACTCCGGGGGGGTGCACGGGCAGCAAAGCGTTTCGTCCCAGACGAGAGACTGCTCAGGAATGGAAATGGCCCGCATTGCCGCCAACTCCTTCAGCCAAAACCCCTCACCCTCGTCCAGCGGCAGGTAAAAAAACGGCTTCACAGAAGACTCCAAAACCCGCTCGGTGGCAAACCGCCGAATCGCGCGTCCCTCGAGGCACTCACCACCCCACGCAACGAGCGAGCCCACGTGGCCAACGCCGTCGAAGACAATCGCGTGGGCCACTTTGGCCGTTTTGGGTTGAGCCGCGCGGGCGCCATGGAGCTCCACGAGGACGTTGTCAACGCCCAAGGTCCACGTTCCCCTGTTCCACTTGCAGTATATAAAGTGCCACGGCGCGCTGCTCGGGAAGGCACCGGAGCAGCTGTGCGCCCCTTGAGATAGCGTGATGATGCCCCCTTTGATGTGCAGTGTAAACGTGTCATCATCGGCCTCCAAAACAACCAAATTTCCAACGAAATCACTGTGGAGGTGCGAACAAATCACAAAACTTTCAACAGCCTTATCGGCAATGGAACCAAGTTTATCCAAAACCGTTTTCCCACACGATGCAATATACAATGAACTTTTTCGGCCGCTTGTCAACCGTGGGGAAAAAAGAAATTCCATAGAATCCGCTGATACCATCGTTGGGATAGCCGGGAATTCTGTATTATGCTCCGCGAGGTAAATCAAATCCGTGTTTAAAATCACATGACGTAATCCGGAAACCATAGTTAGAACGAGTCTTTTAGAATCTGAAGAAAACTGCATAATCCATAATGAACGAGGAAGAAACACGTCTACAGACTCTGCCAGCAATTCTCCTGTCGCCGTGTCAAACATCAATATACCGGAAACGGTTGCTGTGGCCAAGAGTGAGCCGGAGGGCGAAACGCAAAAGCAAACAGCACTGATTCCCTCCGATAGCATAAGAGAAAGTTTCGTTGTTTCACGATGGTAGGCGTCAACCGGAGACGTCATCACAAACTGCGTTGGAGAGGTCAACACAAAGTTTCGCAGTATCTCTTCATAGTGGGGTAGCACACTGGGAACTATACTGGAACGAGAATAGGAAGAATAATCTTCCAGAATATTAACATATTCAAGAATTTCCTGAATCTCACCTCGGGGGAGAACCACAAGTCCAAGCAAGCTACACACCTCACCCTTTCGTTCCTGTGTGCACCCATCCCCCATGAGTAACTCTCGGCATGTGACAAGTGCCGCCCTCACAACGGATGGACTTAAAGCTCGTGCTGCAGCTGGAGACCCTGCAATCTTTTCCAAGGCAATGCCAATGTTATCCAAATGACGGATGCTTGATAACCACATGGAAATTGTCAACGCCACCATTTCTGTTGCCGGTGTGAAGGACTGGAATTTATGTACAGAAACGGCCGTGGGTATGTCATCATTCTGTGGGTTCTGAAACGATGATGGATCATCACTCAAAGGACTTTCCTTGTTGTTGTTGTTGTTGTTGTTGTTGTTTTCAGCAGTAGTCTGAGTCGTTATGGTGGCAATGTTTTCTAACATTCCCCCAACGAGACTTTCATACAACTGAAAAGGAGACGGATCATTCACTTCCTTACAGTATACAGCTGAAAGACCTTTAATGTACTGCATCACAGCCTCCGGGTCCGTTGGGACTTCCCCATCAAAGTCCGGCGGGCTTGGCAAGAGCGGAAACTCCATCTCTGGCTGACGCTGGCTCCTCTGCATGTACGGGACGTACGCCGTGCTGTACAATTGCGAGAGTGTCAGTTTGTCTATTCTCAGTTCCTCGTCCTTGTTAGACATCTCGTTCGGGTCCTGTGTATACAGGGAGCCCTTTAGCAGAGGGGGTGGCTGCACATACTTCGCCTCGTACGTCGTCGACCCAAGAAGCAACGCATCGTTGTCATTTACATACGCCTCGCTGGATAATAAAGACACGGCCGCTCTTGACGCAGGAGCCGGAACTTCGCAAACCAACTCCTCCGACATTGTCGTCTTGACGCAGGGGGCGAGAGAAAGTGGGTAGAAAAGGAAGAGTCACAAAATAAAAAAAAAGAAAAGAAAGAAAGAACCAGACACGGGAATATCGGTCGGATTAGCTTTCTATGGAAGCAACTAGCGACGTGCTCCCCTTTTTTCGCTTTCTTTTGTTCTTTGTTCTTTCTGACTGTAAGAACTGCAAGCAGGAGAAGAAAGAAAAAAGAGAAATATGCGTTTGTTTGTTTTTGTTTTTGTTTTGTCGTGGAGGTGGGTGAGAGAGCACACAGACAACACATCAGTAAATGTAGAAAAAAATAAATAAATAAAGTAAAGAGCCACCTGACGATACACGCAGGAAAGGCACTCAAGAACAATAATTGAAAACAATCACAAAGGCATACAGACATATATGGAGAGAATGAGGAGGAAAAGAACACATGCACAGGGACATCACACTATCAAAAAATTCCAGCTGCCAAATCCTAAGGTTCCAATGACAGCCATCATGTAAAAAAAAAAAAAGATATATGCGGTATGTGGCAGTTCCTTTACTCCTATTACTATTACTATTACTCTGGGGGTTTAATCATTCTTCTCTCCTTCCTTATTTGCCCCGCCGCCATTATCGCCACCACCATGGCGGCGGCGGGGCGGCGGCATCCGTCAGGAACCACCAGAGCATCCTTCTGTTGAGTTTTCCTCCTCTGGCGATGTCGGTTTATTTGCATTCGTGGGCTCATTCTTCTCTCCGCGGTACCACCTCATGAACCACCTAACAAAGGCGGCCACAATGTACACCACCACCCAACATGATACTCATACCATCTTTAACAACACGTGACTTGTACCAAAATAAGAAGAAAAGGAAGAGAAAAAGATGAAAAAGAATAATAATAACAATAATACCATCATTAATATTAATGAAAGAAATTCATAAGGATGATGAAAAACATAACTGTTTTCTCTTCTTCGGTTACAGAGGGCAATGCTTTCACTCTGCGATTTACGTCACTTTTTTTTTTTTTTCTTCCGTCTCCCTTCTCACTGTTCCCGTTCGACTACAGTTCATGGTACACGAAATTCTCATCCACGCCAACCAACCTTTGCAAACATGTGGAGTAGTGGTTCAATCGAAGGGGGTCAATGCCACTCCCCGCTGCCCATTCCCGCTTGATTGCGTCATAATCCAACTGCAAAGGAACCTCCACCACGTCGTTGTTGTCTTCCTTGTCGTCTCGCTGAAGTTCTTCTTTATCTTTCTGCACCCTCGCCGCCTGCTGCATCAACAGCACCTGCCCGTGGTAGTCCATTTCCCAGTTAGACACAACCCTGGACAAGAGGTCCAGCTGATAGTCAATACTTCGGGCATCCACAGAGCCGTGTGGTGCGGAGGAAGTCTCACACCGCAGCTTCGGTCCTCTCAACGTACTACGTAGTTTCTCCTGCTTCATACTGACCACATCGCCCGCCTCTGGGACCACAGTGGGCTCATCTTTACCGTTTTCCTGCACGTCGTCTGGATGGAATTCCATAATGCGGCACGTATACCCCTGATCCACAAGGAAAGCCGTACGATGCGCCGCGTATGCCATCTCCAGCGTGTCGGTGCTAATAATGGTGTAGAACCACGCGTCAACCATCTTGCCGTAACTGGCTCGTGCCTTGGGCCGCAAAATCCTCCCAAGCCGCTGCGCCTCTTGTCGCCGGCTACCACCATGACTGGAGACCTGTATCACCACGTTGGCGCTGGGAAGGTTTACACTTACATCCCCCACACGTGACAGACAAATGACATTGAGTTTCGAGGTGCTCTGAAAATCTGAAAAAATCATTAATCGTTCACGATGAGGTGTTTCCCCACATATGACAGGGGCATTAAGAAGTTTTGCATACTCCTTGAGAAGAAGAATATGGTCGCAAAAAACAAGTAGTTTCGATGACTCTTCCACATGCCTTCGAACAAGCTCAACAACACAGAGCATTTTATTGGGGTTAGCAGCAGCCAACATAACAAGCAGTGGCAGTCTGCGTTGTTGCAATGTGTGATCATCGCCGCTGCGTTGCATGTACTCAAGGCTAAACTGTTTGGTGAGTGGGGTCAGGACCTCAATGCAGGTAACATTTGCCAAATACCCACTTGATGCCAGTGTCTCCCATGAGACATCGTAGAGTTTCGGCCCCACCATGTGGAACAAATCCCGGATTTTTGCATCCTCACGGACATATGTGGCTGTTAGCCCCACCACACCTTTGGCGTCAACAAGGCTCAAACTCTCCTTGTAGGAATCTGCTGGCATGACGTGAACTTCATCCATAATAAGAAGTCCATAAGGTTGAAATAACTTCTCCTTTGGATTGGTTCGTCTTCTTTTTACACGTCGTTCATCTGGAGATGCCAGCGCCTGGATTGTATGTTGACGCATCTGCATTCTATGCGCCGTCACAAGCATAGTATACGTCGTGAGAACAATATCCGTATCTTCTGTGATTTCATCCTTCTGTTTCCCGGTCAGACAAGCAATTCGCCCAACCCCTTCTACTGCAGCCCTGTGCTTCTCCGCGGCTGCCATCTCCTCCGTACTGGCATGGCCGCAGATGCTGGCAAACTCCAAGATTTGGTTTTTCCACTGCTCCACACTCACACTTCCCGCGCAGAGAATTAGTGTTGGCTTCTTCACCTTGCACAGAAGCATGATCCCAACGAGTGTCTTCCCCGCCCCGCATGGGAGGACGATGCAGCCACTTCGGAGCGAGCCCTCCGACGCCGCGGCATTCACAGCATCAATTTGATACGGGCGTGGCTTCGTTTGTGTCCTCAGCGTGATATTCACACTGCGAATGCTCTCGTCCTTTTCATACTCGTACCGCTGCTGAAGTGGGTAGCCAAGCTGAACACAGCGCTCCGCCACCAGTGGTGCAACGGCGCGGCTCCGCAGCATCAGAAGAGGACGAACTCCGGCGGAGACAATTTCACGTGGCTCAGCACAAAAAGAAGAGAAAACAGAATCAGCCAAAAGCGTCATCGCCGTCTCAGCGGTCTCACACTCCACAAATGTCCGTGTGTCTTCAACAACTATGCGGGCGAGATTGTACCGGCTTATGCACATCTCCACAAACTCGCAAACACGAGCTCGGCGAGAGTTTTCCACGTCGCCCGAAAATCCATAAACATAAACGTCCAAAAAACAAACAACATCCGATGCGGGAATACAAGCGGCAACGGTCGCTCCAAGTGAGAAGGGCGTCATGTGGTACTCATGCATTAGTGTGGGACGCGATGTCGGTTCGGCTATGGTCATAAGAAAAGACTGAATCTTGTGAAACGAGGGACGAAATGTCTCTGCAAGGAGCACCACGTAACCCGCAGAGGAAATGCGTTCCTCCAAAAAAAGACACTGCATTATGTGGGTGTGGGTGTAGGTGGGTGTTCTTCTTTGTTGTTGTTGTTGTTTCACTATCAATCCTTCCTTCTCTAGAAATCACGAGCAGAAGGCTGTATATATATCTATACATATATGACGGAATACTGTCGCTATAAAAAAAATAAATGAAAATCAATGTTAGAAAAAGAAATGGAAAGAATAAAAAAAAAAATCAAAAGTATAGTAAGAAAGACGTTGCCGCACGAGACAAGAAAGAAGAGTAATTTCCTTTTTCTTTCTCAAAGGGAGAATGACGTCTCTCATCCACATTATACAAATGCACATATAAAATGTATTCTTTTTTATTATTATCATTATTGTTATTTTAAAAAATAACATAATAAACATAAAAATAAAAAGTGAAGAAACAAAAGCGTGATGAAACCAAACTACTCCTCTGGGTGCCATGCGCCCTTGACAGCCCTGCTACCGCGGATACGTCCTGTGCGGCGGGCGGCGATGAGGCCGACCTTCTGGCCGGGGGGAGCGTGGCGGGAGACGGTGGAGGGGTGGCCAATGTGCTGATGGTTACCACCACCATGGGGATGCTCCACCGGGTTGCGGGCAACACCACGCACCTTGGGCCAGCAGTTGCGCTTGCCGCGGAAGCGGTGGAAGGAATTACCGGCCTTCAGTACGGGCTTCTCAATACGGCCACCACCGGCAACGATTCCGATCATGGCGCGGCAGGTGCTCGGGACGGTCTTCTTCTGCCCGCTCGGCAGCTTCAGGCGCGTGCGGCCCGTCTCGTGGTTGTGCGAGATGATGATGCAGTAGTCGCCGGAGGCACGCGCGATGGTGCCGCGGTCGCCGACCTTCGCCTCGACGTTGCAGACGATGCATCCCTCCGTGATCTGGCCGAGCGGCAGGACGTTGCCGATGGCGAGCGGGGCCTTCACGCCGCAGAGGACGGACTGGCCGGTGAACATTCCCTCCGGCGCGACGATGAGCTCCCTCACGCGGCGGTACTTGTACGGGTGGCGGAACTCCACGCGGGCGAGCGGGGCGCCACGGCCGGGCTCGTGCTCGATCGTCTTCACGATCCCGCGCATGAATCCGTGGCGCTCGGCGTAGTCGAGAATGCGGAGCTTGGCGGGGCCGAGGCGCTTGTGGCCGTGCACCTGGTAGACGGAGCCGTTACCCTTACGGCAGGTGAGCACAGTCTTTCCCATCTTCTTTGGTTTTTGGTGGAGTGGCACGCTGGAGTTCAAAAAGTACAAGAAAAAGGATGAGGAGGATAAAGAGTGGGATAAAGCAGCATGGATATTTAGCCAAAAGAATACCAAATCAGACATGCGTACGCAGACAAAAAAAAAGATAGAGAGAAAGAAAGAAAGACTGAAATATTCTGGGAAATGTGTAGAAGAAACAACCGTGATTACAGAAAGGAAGACACATATACAAATACGTCACCAGTCCTTGGTACTCTCGTGTGATTCACACGAATCCAGCGCAGCAAAACATAAGTCAACAATAATAATAGTAATAAAACGACAGAAATAATTAGGGGAGAAAAGGGGGGTCACAAACACTATATCACGCCAAGCACAACCATATCAACGGACTGCTGCACCACCCCAGCAATCACACACACGCACACACACACATACATATACGTACACATAGAAAGAGCCAAAGAGAGATTTATTATTGCCCCTCTCTCTCTCTCTCTTTCTCCACCACTACCACCGCCGCAAGAATACATTTTTTTTCTCCATAACCACTACTTTATTTTCCACTCGGAGACTTCCTTGCAAGTCTGTTTCTTTTTTTTTTCTTTGTTTTGTTCTGCTGCACTAGAAAAGTTACTATCTAATTCAATATCCACATCCGTGGAAGGCGGCATACCAGAGGACACACTAATAAGAGGAAACGTCAGATCCGCGTTTGTCCTCGCCATGTCCTCTTTGAACACCTCAAAGCTCTCAAGCGAGGAGATGTAGAACCCCAGAGTCATACATGGATCGTAGCTCGTAATTGGCAGCACTCTCCGTGCGCACGTCAACTCTCCTGGCCTGTCGGGCGACGTGAAGGCCCGCTGCACGCAGTGGGGGTCGAGGAAAAACACGTCCTCCCCCTGGTGCCCGAAGAGAAAGAGGGCCGAGCGCGACTTCCCGCCGAGGATCCCAACGGAGCTCTCCATCTCGAGGCAGCGCCTCACGAACTCGGCGTACTTAGCCGATATCACCCGCAGCCCGAGCATCACCGGCACGAGCAGCACGACGTGCCCCGCCCGCCGCAGCGCGGCCGCCACGACGCCCTCGTGCACCTCCCGCCCGGGGAGGGCGAGCACCGCCGGTCCGTCGCCGCCGCCGCCGCGGTGGGCCGCGCTCAGTCCGCTCAGCGTCAGCGCGATCAGCGTCGGGCCGAACCACTCGCCGCAGGCCACGCCGTGCCGCGTCCCCTCCGCCGTCACCGCGTGGATCCCAAACGGCGCCGACGGCACGTCGCAGAAGAGGGCCTGCGTTCGTCGCCGCAGCTCGTCCACCTTCTCACCGCCCATGTGCGGCTCGCCGCCGTTGAAGTAGCGCATGTAGGCATGGGCAAGCATCATTTGGCCCGTACGGATCATGCAACCCCAAAATAGATCCGTTGTCGCGCCGTTCGCTAGCGGTGGGAAGCGGTTGCGGTATGAAAAGTAAAGCAATTTTTTCGTTGCCTCATCTGCCCAATTCATTGTGTCTGCGCCAATGTACCGTCCCGATCCAATAATGTGCACCTCCGCGTCATCCGTCAGCTGCGGGTTGTTTGCCCACAAGCGAAACATGCAATTGTACACAGGCTTCAGAAAGTCAGCGGAGTCCAAGCGTGGCGCAGCGTCACTCTCATACTCCTCAAGCGAATTTGGCATGGAAAACTCCGCCGCTACCCACCACGAACAGAAAAATATTTTAAAAAAAACAGAAGGCGAAGAAAATATATACAGACGCAAACAAAAAAAGAGGAAACAAAAGGAATACCTTGTTCAGTTAAGACGCATATACCTCCCCACTCCACCCCCCACTCACTTACACATGATGTGAATTTATCTTATTCGTTAAGGCGTGGCGCTATTGGAAAAAGTGCATAAATAAACTTATACATTTATCCAACCACACATGCCGTTATAAATCCCAGTGTATCTCCCGCAATAAAATTCCCAGCATCAAGGATAGTACCACAATTCACCACGGACTGCTGATTCGTGGTTTCCCGCACACTACATGCCTGTTCAAGAGGCGGTAGATCTCCTTCTTCTGTCTCGTCGGTGGACGGTTCTTCCAGAAGAAGTGGCATCACATCCCAAGTGGAAACTTCACCGCTGATGGAGCATGTCACTAAATGACCATCCTTTGTCCACAGCACAGCAGGCAAACAGTTTGCTGCGTGACCAGGCGCTGCAAACACCTCCACCACCGCATTATCATCTGCGTCCACGGTGGCAATAGAATACATCCCATTCGCCCTACCAATCGCAACAAATTCCCCAAAAAAACTGCACGTCGTGGGCAAAGGCGGGTTCACAAACTGCCCCGCCGCACCCACCAAGTCGTCCATCATGCAAAACTCCTCCGGTGGGTGAAGTGGGTTCATATACAACGCTCCATTGCCGTCCATCCCCATCGCACACAGCGCCTGCCCCTTGCCCACGTGCAGCAGTCCAAATCCACAGCAGTAATTTGTCAGGGAACCAAAGGACGGTGTTGGCAGCTCCTTCTCTGCGCCAAAATAGCGCTCCGAGACACGCGTCGTTGGAGCAAACTGCAGCAGATCAAAGGGCACGATAGCACCGTTCTCATCAGCGACAAGAGTTGTGGATTCTCCATGCGGATGGTTACCACTCAAGAACGCCACCACCTCAGAGGTGTGCTTGAATGAGTGCACTAGCGCCTGCTGTCGAAGATCGTAGGCCATGATGATGTTGTCCGCCAGAACAACTGCCATGTGGCGGTCTGGCACGAGCAAAAGCTCCGTGGCTTCTTCGCCACTGCCATGCAGCAAATCTTTACTCACGCACATGTAATCCTTTCGCTTCAGCCGTGTGTCCCATAACGTCACAGCGCCACTGCTTTCAAGAGACGCAAAGGTGGTGGGAGTCGTCGATGAGGCAGCAAGCGACATGATGCCGCATTCTCTACGGCCCAGCACTTCCATCGCGGTGTTTGAAACACAAAGGTGGCTTGCAGAGAGGTAGTCATGTATATATGCATGTACATATGGATTAAACATAGAAGAAAGAGACACATGCGGAGGCAAGGAAGAAAATTTCAAGGCATGTAGAACAGACAAGCAAAAAATCAAACACTCAACAAAGCATATATATATATATATATATATATATAAGCATCAGGAGATGACTTCCACACCAAACCACCCATGGTGATGCTCATACCAACCACCCAATCGGGGTGGAATTGTGTCATCATAAGACTAACGAGAAACATAAACGGAAACAATAACAAAAAAGAAAAAAAAAGTGGGACTAGGTAAAAAAATGAAAGAAATAGAGATAGAGAGAGTGAGAGTGAGAGTGAGAGAGAGGGAAACATAAAACACCTTTGTTTTCTTTGCTCTACAAAAACAAAATGAAAGGAAGGAGAGTATGAATATGTCAAAATGTTATTCACATTATTTGTCTCCCTTTTTGCATAATATAATTTCTCATACCTTGTTCTTCCCCCTTCCCTTCCTTCCCCCCATCCCATACACATACCTCCCGAGGGTGAAGATGACAGATGGAAAGAAAAAAGAAGAGAAAAACACGAAAAAAAGGCAATGCTCTAGCCAGATGCATTTCATATATATAATGTATGTGATAACAAATCAACAAAAAACAGAAACGTAAAGAAAAACCATGCATATACACACCCGTTTGCTGCCAACCAGAGGCCAATGAGGCAGTGAAACCCCACAGACAAACCAATAAACATTGCAACCAGGAAAATTTTTTAAAGAAGGAGCCCTTGTATAATGCAGGAACAGTGGCTCAGAGAATGAAATGGCAAAATATAGAAGAAGACGAGGATGGAAGTCACATCGAGCAGGCCAGACCATCTCATAATTTTCTACTTTTATCATTCTTCTCTTTTCTTGTTATCCTCTATTCTTCTTTTTTTTTACTTTTTATTCTAATTTATTTTTTTTCCCCTTTTTACACTCAGTTAACAGAAGTCCAGATTTGTCGCATCCGCAGAGTCTTCCTGTGGCACTAAATTCTAGGGAGATGGAATGAGAAAGATATTTTTAAAAAAAGGGGGGAAAAAGAAAGAAACCATGTGTATGTGTGGGCATTTCCCATCATGACACTGCGGGAAAGACCAGTCGCACGGCCTCGTTCACGTCCCCGTTTGTCTGGCGAAGTGCCCGCTTTGCGTTTTCTTTTGTCACGCCAAGTTTCACAAGGCGCTGCACCTCCGAGTCAAGGGAGGTCCATCGGCCGTTGGTGCCAGCGGGGGGCTTCTCATTCACGTGCTTCTCAACGCTGCCACTGAGAAGACGTTCGGCCGCCTTCTGCACATCGCCGCTGTAGTGCGTCAGCGTGAGCTCCGCGTGGCTGCGGGGGAACCCCATCTCCATGAGCTTCCGCACCCTCGTGGCGAAGTCGGACTGCGTCATGGCGCGGCGCTTCGCCTCCTTCACAGCGGCGTCCAGCTGCACCGTCCCGATGCTGTTCTGCAGGCGTTCGAGCCGCACGAGGGCGGACTCCTGTTTCAGCATCGTCCGCGAGACGGCGGCGACCTCCGCGTCAGACATGCCGAAGCTCTTCATTTCGTCCTGGCTGCACTTCGACAGTTTCTCCATCGTGCTCACGCCGCCCTCCACAAGCGCCGTCACCACAGACGGCCGCACCTCCGCCTCCTCCATCACACGCATGAAGGTGGTCGGCAGCGAGCTGTCAACGCACTGCCGCTGCATCTCCGCCACCACCGCAAGGGACTCCTCGCGCGTTGGCAGGTACACAACAACATCAATAAGGGTCGACACATCGACGGTAGGAAAGAGAATCGCAAGTTCCTCCACCCACTCAATTTGCGACGCAGTGGAGCCGGTGGCATTGATCTCCGCAATTTTCCGTTGAAGTTCTTCCTTTGCCGCACGTAGCTCCTCCTTTCGGCGTTCCTCAGCAATACGCTTGGCCTCACGGTTGGAGTAAATCCAGCGCAGCAAAAACGGCACGCAACGACGAAGGAGCCATCCTTTACGGCGCAGTAGTAGCCGCTCAAGCGACGACCAAACCTCTGCGCGAACAAAGACTTTTGTGTGGCCAATGGCATAGTTTGGCTTCTGCCAGGAATATAACTTCTGGTAAAAAGAGAGGAAACCCTCGGCTGCTGCACGATAATTATTTGCTTTGTATAAATTAACGTTTGGAAGAGGTGCAATCATTAGGAAATAACGACAGAACTGTTCAATCGAGCGGCGCACAGGATATCCTTGTCGCTTTAAGGCAATTGTCTGCAATACACCCGCAGATTCCAACTGGTTTCCGACAAGAAAGTTATCCAGAAGTTTGGGGCTGGCCTCCATGTTGGGTTTGATGCATCGAATAAATTGTGTCTCAGTAGATTCCAACTCTTCACGTAATGCATACAACTGGTCTTGGAAGTGAATTGCCACGGTCTGTTTGCGTTTGTCGGATGAGGAATTATCCGTTAGCAGGGTTCGAACAAATGCATTGCGGGAATTCTTAATGCATTTATATGCCTCTTCCTTCACTCTATCTGTATTCTTCTCCAACCATTCTTCTGTGTTGTAGTTTACGAAGGCTGCATAATGATTTACACCAAACTGGTTTGGCACTGTACTTTTTGGCTGAACAAAGTATTTACTCTTGTGGCCCCATTGGTCCCATAGATTCTGCGTGAAGCGTTCCGCTTTACCTCCCTTGAAGTGGCATTCCTCATCGAGCATAGAGAAGATACCGGTTTTCTTTTGATCAAACATGTGTACACACTCCGAATTATCAGGGAATACAATCTTCGGGACCTCAATTCCCTCACCTTTACACTCCGCCTCATCGTTGAGAAATGTGTATTTGTTATAATGATTCTGCAAAGACTCATTGGCATAGTTGATGCAAATTTGTTCAAAACTGTTTCGGGTGAAGTTCTCAAAACCAAATATATCCAAAAGACCAATGTACTTGCAATCGCTCACATCTCCTTGAGGGCCAATAGCCTTGTTTACAAGGTCCACAATGCGATCAAAGATGCCAACGTAAATTGCTTTACAGAATGCCCCACGGAATCCCTCAGCTTCTGCTTTGTTTGCAAAAATCGTCACGAGACTTGTGTGGCTCTTCACAATGAAACACTCGCGAAGCTCATCCGGATCAACCTCTAGCAATGAGCACGCAGTAAGGAATGGGCCTTCATCTGGAATACAGGCCTTGTCATTTTGATCCACATCAAAGCGTAACTCCAACAAAAGGAGAATACTTGCCAAAACCTTGAAGATGGTCCTCTCTACCTCTGCCTCAACACCAATTGCAGCAAGGGCACGACGCACATTTTCAAACTCTTTTGCGTCATTCAAAGGCTTCCCATCAATACCACGTCGGTCAAACGTTTTTCCTCCACTTAGGCATTTATAGTCATGTGCAGACTTGAGTCCTCCAAATTCCTTCTTCTCTGATGGTGAAAGTCCTGCCAGCATTTCATAAAATATATGATAATTACGCTCTCCTGCAGACTGGAGCAAAAGACGGCTCTTCTCAAGTAGATATGTAACAGTCTCACCACCCACCATGACTCCCGAGTCTGGGTCAAAATAAAGTTTAATATACTTTCCAAAACGTGAGGAGTTGTCATTACGTACGGTGCGGGCATTACCGAAAGATTCCAAAACTGGATTACTCCATTTGAGGCACTCCGCAACTCTATCGGCAACCCGCCTTTGTGCGGCATTGCTGCTGCGCATGTAGCTCATCTTTCCAAGGTACGCAATTAGCATTTTTGTATTCTCCGTCTTTCCACTTCCGGATTCGCCGGAGATGACAACGGACTGGTTTCCAAGTCCCCGAATGACAATCTGGGCGTAGGCCTTGTGTGACACCTGCCAAATGTGCGGTGACAACAGGTGTGTCTCGGCTGCGTTGAGATACTCCTCCCGATGCGAGTCGCTGTTGAACGGCATAGGCTGGAACGGGTTCACACTGAGAACCATTTCTCCCATGAGTGAGTACTGCCGCTCCAGATTCTCAAAGCGCTCCTTAATGCAGTACAACGTCGTGGCCACGTGAAGGTCATTCAGGTGGAACAAATTGGGATCATTCGGGTCAAAGCCCTGCTCCATGTAACCGTGGATCCGCGTCAGCGGAACTGTTTCCTTGCGGCCGGTCTCTGGATCCTCCACCTGCGCCTTGTTCTCATGATCAAGCACAGCACTGACAATACCACGCAGCCATCCTTTTTGTGGCAGAAAATAATACACTTGCTGCTTAACTGCAACACGCTCCATATTTCGCTTGTTTAAATACTCCACTGATATGATGGTGTAATTTTACTCCTCTTCTTTTGCTTCTCAGTGTGCGAGTTTTTTTTTCCTTTTGTTTCTCTTGTTCCGGTTTATATTCCTAAAAATCTTGACTATTCTATGATTCTACTATTATTTATCTTCTTTCTTCCCTTTCTGATTCCTTCTTTCTTCGGTAAGAGACTTATTTCACTCTCACTTTGCCTCCCAAATACTATTTTTTGTGTGTAGGTGTGGGTGGGTATGTGTGGCTTGCAGTGGGTGAATAAAGAAACAGATTTGACAACTTTCACAAAAGGAAGGGGGAAACAGAAAAGTAGAAATAAAAAGAATTGGTAGATGTCAGGAAGAACAAAAATTGGCAGCATTATTAACACACAGACGCATAAGAAGAAAAAGAAGAAGAACAAGAAAGATAAATACACACACGCACACACACACACACACAGAAAAGAAGAACAAAAGAAAAACAAAATAGAAATAAAGGCTTAGTAATAGTAGCAATGGTAGTAGTAGCTGACGTTTACTCCTGTTATATAGATTGCATCTATGTATGCCTCATGACGTTGCGATTGAAGTCATACATATATACAGAAATTCTTGTTAGATTCCTTCGTTCGCCTCCTCCTTACCTTTTATTTTATTTCATTCTTCCCACGTTTCAGCTTTCTCATTCATTGCATGTCCCCCTTCTGCTCCTTGCGGAGTGTGTCTCCCGCTGCTTCCTCTGTGCAGCCACACCGCAAGCGCAGAGAGGACCAAGCAGCTCTACCTCCTTGTCGCAGCCGTCTTGAGCTGCAGTCCTTTGCAGTATGCCGCGTCCGCCTCCCTCTCCCGCGCCCCGCGACTCTCCACCGCCTCCACCCACTTCGCGAGGCCGATCTGTTGCTGCCGCAGCGCCACGGCGTCCCTCTGCCGGCTGAGCCGCAGCGAGAGCGGCGACGCACGCAACAGTCGCGCCTGCCGCGTTCGCACCGCCGCGAGCGCCTCCGCCGCCGGCAGCGGGACCGGGACGCTCAGGGCAGTGCGCTCGCCGTGGTGCTCCGCCGCCGCCGGCATCTGCCGCTGCTGGTGGAACGCCTCCTCGTCGTGGCGGATCGCCAACTCGTCGCTGCGCTCCGCAATCGTCTCCCGCACCTGCCGCTCGAAGCGCTCCAGCGCGGCGGCGTCGAGGCTGTTCTCCGCCTCCAGCAGCTCGTCGGCCGCGGTGAAGACAAACGGCACCACCACCACCGTCGCATCGCTCGACTCACCGCTGATGTTCGCCACGTGCTGCACAGCGGAGGGACGGCGACCGCACGACCCGCCCTTTCCCCGTCGCCCCGATCGCACAGTTATTAACCGAACATGTCGACGCAGCACGGCACAAGGACCGTACTTTTTCTCAAGGTTTGACGGCGAGTTCACAATGCCAAGGAGAATGAAAGACGTGTCCTTCCCAACGGAAACTGTAGAGATGGATGAGCCCTTCAAATCCAAGTCGGGTGTTTGATTCAAAACCGCCTCGAATATTTCCACATCGTGTGGATTCGTGACCTGGCGTGTGGGATCCAATACAATAACTTCCTTATCGGGCACATAAGCATCTATTGGCTCCAGTGAGGCAACAGGTGCAGAGAATGTTAACCTCTCTGTAAAGGCTCGCAAGTGCGGCGTTTGGGGTTGCGCTTGCGACCCTTCGAGACGAACCTTTTTGGCCTGAAGAGAACACGAGCCCTCATTATTATTATTATTATCATCATCATGGCCCTCATCAGCGTGTTGAATGACAGATGTAAGGCAGCATTCCACAATAACGCTGTCTGGAGAAACTGGGTCCACTGCCGTCACACGAACAATTTTGTCAGAAATAGTGCCGCCGCCGCACGGTACAGGGATAGGAAGGTAATACCTCCGACCAATCATCTTTGACGACTTGGCAAGGGCTACAGAGTCATTCAGTGATGATGTCTGTCCATTACCGCCGCTGCCGCCACCGCTAACATTATTGCTATTACTAGTGTTGTTATATGTCAAGAGGAGAGCAGGTACCTGTTGGGTAATGGTGGATGTGAGAGCGCGAATGAGGCGTACACCACCATCCGCCACCAGTACGTGCTCGCCGTCACGCAGACGGATGAGATTGCGCACCTCGCTGAGATCATCAACATCAACGTGGCGGCTGACAAATGTCCCGTACGCGCCGTCCATGGAGGAGTAAAAATCCGGTGAGTCATAATCAGCAAATTTCACACCGGGGAAGTCGACATCGGCACAAAGTGGCTTGACAATCTTGAGAACATCGCATATTGTAACTCGACTGCCTTCCTGAAACAATCCCTGGGACGATGCCTTCCGCTGTTGATGTAAAGTTCTCTGCATGTCCACTTTCATCTGCCGCTTCGCTTCCTCTGTTTTGACAAGAATTTCGCCAAGAATCTTGGCCCGAACCTCGCGCTCCAAACGAATACACGAGGAGCATATCAGTGTCCTATGCTCCAACGTATGATTTTGTTGTCGTGCCTCTGAGCACGTTGTCATCATGGGTCCCAAACAACGTGCACAGTCCGTGGCATATTCAACAACGCAGGGAAGCTCAGCATCAGCGCAGTATCCCTTAAATACATGATGAACTTCTGCATATATAGGCTGCATAGTGACCTTGTCCAAGCCAATGACAGTTGTGTGTGAGCAGGAAAGAGGGTGCTCATGAACCTCAAAGCAGTTGCATCGCTCTGAGCAACTCTCCAGACATTCATGACCACACGGCATATTGGTTTGGCATGCGTATGGGCAATTTGTATGCCGCACACGTGGGTGGCATGGTTCCGTACATACATGCCCATCCCGTTGGCACAAAAAGGGTTGAAGACAGAGTCGCTTGCAGCTCCGGGCAATAGGTGCAAGGCCATGCTCCAACTGTCGCTGCTCCACGTGTCTTGCGCAAGACAAAGGAATATAACTTCCCACTAAAGAGGGAAATCTCGCGTCACTGGGCAATTTTTCCTTCTCCTCTGAAGAAATAAGTGGCTTCTCCTCCTCAAGTTTCATCACAAACGTTTTCCACTGCGGCCAGTGGGTGGTTAGATGTGGAGAAGTCCACCCTACATCAGCAATTAAAATAAAGGCTCCCTTGGCTCCCGCAATTGCATCACCTATGAACTGCTCCTGCTGCATTGCCACCGACAGGCAGTGGCTGACTGGGGGAAATGCAAAGACGTAAACAACCACCTCGTACTGATGCAGGAGGGTTCCACGAGTATTCATTACTGTCAGTTCATGCGGTGCCAGCAAGGTCGGTAGTGCAAGCTCCTCTGCTTGCGTGCCACCCCGCAACGATGACACCAGCTCATCCCGCAGTCTCGGCCTCATCTCCCCCGGAAGAATAATCGCCACCTGCGCCACGTTTGCGCCGTTGTCGTGAAACCAGTGGATGAGGTTTACCACCTTCTGCATCTCACGACCCGTGCGCTCACTCTCCACGGCGATCTGGTGCGTCCAAAGCCAGAGCGGGAGCTGCAGCCCCATCGACCAGGCCCGGGAGCGCCCAGCGGTGCCGTTGTACAGGAAGGACGTGATAGCCCTCTCCAGCCTGGAGCAGAGAGAGGGAGATTTTTTGTCCATTCCCTACAACCCGTCCCTTTCGCGTCGTCGTAGCAGACCGTCTTAATATCAGGCAACCGGAAAAGAAAAAAAGAGGGGGAAAAAGGAGAAAAGAGTTCAGTTCAATAGCAGCAGTCGAGCAAAACAGGGAGTTCGCACTCCCCACTTAGTACAAAGCACTCAATTCAAAATGCATTCACATAAGAAATCCACTAAGAGAAAAAAAAAAAATTGGATTCCAAAAAAAAAGTCGCAAAAGATAGCAGAAAGGCAGAGAAGGTATATAAATGTAAAAAAGAAAAAGAAAAAAAAAGACCACGACAACAACTAAGAAAACAGGAACTGGAATACACACATACGTGGGTAATTAGTTACATCCAGTGGTTAATGGCGACTAAACTTTAAAAAACTACCCAGAGCAGCACCACTGCCGATAATCGGTAATAACTCCTTGTTTGGCATCGAACACACAGAGTACCCCTCGCGCTCGGCAGCGTCGTATCTCTCAAAAGACCACAGCGGGCGATTCACCACATTCACTACCCATCCGGGCGAAACGGCCTCCTCACAGTCCTCTCGGCCAACAAGAGTATTACTCGCTCCAACCCTCTTCAACCTCTGCTGAAGAAGAATGTGTTCCCGCAAATGTTGAGAATCAGTCGGTAATGTCTGCTGTTCCATTTCTGCGATACCAAGGCGCACTTTTCTCTCCTCGATGTCGGTTCGAAGTCTTTTGTTTTCGTCAATAAGCTCCTTTATCGTGTGTGTGTATACAACAAATGTGGCTTCTCCATTGCCCGCATCTTCACCAGCAGACTACCCTGCTTAAGACTCACCCTCTGCAGCTGCTGGTATCACATGCGACTCTGCAGTTCCGCAAGTTCCAACTGAATCCCCAAATCACTCTCACGCGGCAACAAAGCGCACGATGTTGACGCCGCAGGTGTGGTGTCGTTGCTATCAGTATTCCTCTGCGGTATCTGTAGCGCCTTTGCGTTGTCCTTGTGAGCTTCGCCATTCCTCAGAGAGAGCTTCTCATTTTGCTCCATCTTTACGTTTTTGTCGGCGGAAGTTGGAACCAAGGAAACGGTGGTGGAAAACACTTTGGACAATCTTCATGCATTGTGAACATCTGGCACATCGAGCATGACTTCACGTGAGTACACATCTTCTTCACCATGCCCACCACTCCTCCCTCTGTCCATCCCGCGGATGTACACGAAAAGAGAGAAAAGAGAGAGAGAGAGAGAATCATAAAGCAAAAAAAAAAATTGCATGAGCTAAACGATGCCCCAACTGCTGCAGATTATCTCACATCCACCGTCCTGACATGTGGATATCAAAAAAGATAGAGGGGGTGGGAATAAGAAAAGAAAATGAAAATGAAAAATCATCCGTTATTTCCTTAATTGGGTTAACACATTATTTTATTTCATTTTGTGTGTGTGTGTGCGTTGTCTTCGGCAAGTTATATAGTAGTGTTTACGCGCCTCTTTTTCATTATTATTACTTTTTTCCGTTTGTCCGGTGATACCGTGTATGCGTTTACTTAGCAACAGCCGTAGCGCTCCATGGCGGCCCGCAATTCTCCTGGAAGCTGGGCACACGTTTCCCTCCATTCATTCCTGCAGTCCTCAGTAAAAGGAATAACACCCTGCACGACTAACATTTGCTTCTGCTCATCATCCACAGTCAGTGCAGCGAGCACACTGGCGACGCATCGGATTATGGCCATCCAAAACTCCGACCTTGTAATATCCCGCTGACAGCTCAGAAGATAAACAAGTGTTCGAATGGCATTGCCGTTTTCTTGGCGATCCACCCGCATCGGTATTCTCTCCAGCAGCGTGGGCACAACGAGGGGAAGGGGTACGGCGCCCGGCGAGAGGCAGCGCACCATTGTGCACGTCGCGGAGACGGCGTTGTCCACGGCCTCGGGGATCTCCTCGCGGCTCCCGGCGATGTCCCCCAGCGCCCGCAGCAGCGGGGCGGTGGCGGCCGGACTGTCGAAGCGGCCCGGGCAGCACTCCACCAGCGCCCGGAGGAGATAGGCGCAGTTCGCCTTCGTGGCGGACTCGTCCGTCGTCCCAATGAGCCGCAGTGCGAGGGCGACGCCGTCGTCAACGTACGGCTCGGACGCCGCGCCCATCGCCTCTATGATCGTTGCAATGGACCCCGTCGCCATCACGACGTCCTCCGATGGGCGGTCGTCGGATGTGTACGGCAGGAGAGCGGGAAGGACAGTATCGCTGTAGCTCCTGAACGCCGGGCCGTACGCCTTGGCACAGGCATCAATCATATCACAAACAGTATCTATCAACACACTATCGTGGTCCTCCCCGAGATTCATTGTTTTTGGCTGACTTCCATTTTGTGTATTTTCCTCCCTATCATCATCATCGTCGTCGTCATCCTCATCGTCGCAGTGTTGGCAGGAGGTCTCTTGTTGAAGAAGTTTCACCACAGTCTCCAGAAAGATAGTCATGTCTTCAATAAATATTTGGGGACCAAAATAATTAAACAACAGCTCGAAGGCCTCACAGGCAGATGCCACGACTTCCTTGTCCATCTCCATGTGAATACATGTAAAGAGGGAATCATTAATAAACGTCTTCAGCAGCTGCCGTGCATATGGGTTGAGTGTGTCCTCTGAGAGAGACTTCACAACAGAACCTGAGCCCTGTGCTGCCTTGGTCAATTTCGCAAGTGCAATGAGGGCGTTACTTCGAATACTCGTGTGGAAATGTACATCCAAGTCGGTAAGCTCAGACCAGCACGCATCAATCCGTGAGCTCCCAAAATCTCCCAAAAGTACATCCGCACAGACTCCAATAAAGTAAATAGCACTACTCTTCTCCTCCATATCTGCTGTCCGCACACGTGCGTGAATTTCCTCCGCATCACTGTCATCATCATCATCATCATGGTCATCATGGCCATCCCCCTCTTTATTGTTGTTCTCGTTTCCACTACCCAAGTTTATATTTCGCATGCGTCCTTCTGCAAGAAGATGCTTGTTTTGGTAGTGTACACGATCCTCGCGGATTGTCTGCAGTGCACATTCAATGGACTCATCGAGGTACGGCATAAAGTCCCCTCGCAGGGTCTCACAGAGATTTGAAAGGAAACCAAAGGTTTCCTCTCGCAGTTCAGCCTGGCGGGTGCGGAGATTCTCTGCAACTCGGTCAATAAAGAACGGAAGGAACGGCATGAACGCCTCTCTCCCAATGGCGTTTGCAACAATCCCCACTGTGTCTATTGCCTTTGCCCTCAACAAAATCGTCTCTGGCGAAGTTATGGTGAGGGGTGTCTTCAGCAGCTCCAAACATTGAGCGGCATGCAACCGAAACGACGGGCTTCGAGTGCTGGCCAATGACGCAATTACCCCACAGAGTGCCCGTTGTGTTTCTAGGGAACTGCAGCCAATTGCATCGAGCACTGCTGGCAGCACCAGCGGCACGTACGGTTCCACGTCCTCTGCAACATTTTCGCAGATTGTGTCCAATGCACCCGCCACCCGCTGGCGCACCCCGTCATGATCGTTACGGAGAAGAGGCACGAGCATAGGGAATAACTGCTGGTGGTATGTGAGAATTTCTGGCTGAAGATGTATACAGAAATATGTGAGGGCGAAGGCAGTGGCTTCACGGGGGACAGGATCACTATCAGACAAAAACTCATGTGCTAATTTCAAAACGTACTGAATTCTGCGTCGCAGAAATCCTGGGTTGCCCTCTGCCAAAAATGAAAGGGAAAGAATGGCTGCTTTCCGTTCAAGAGGACCTGCTTGTCGGTTTTCCGAAACACGAGCAACGAATGGCAATAAGGCATTGGTGAAAGATTTGGCTGGCACTTTTTCCACCAGAGCAGTTAAAAGAGATCCAGCGTACATACAAGGGGGATTCACATGTACCATTGCATCATCATCATCATCATTATCATTATTGTGGTCGTCCCCTGAGTCGTCCACGTGTGCGAGCTCCGGAAGAGAAATGGTATTGTCCTCACCCATAACCTGCACACACGCTGCAACCATTGGCTCAAGTAATGTCTGCGTCACAAACTTCGGCTTCAAGTTCACCAGAGTCTCCAGCACCTCAACGCTATTCTGTCGTACACGAGGTCGAATCGCTTTATTAACAAGCAGAGAAATCATCTCAAGACCCAGAGTGCGGAGAAGTTCTCCATGTCTCTTGACCTTAAGCTCTTCAACCAGCTGGACGAGGAGGTCCAAGACATCTGCACACACGCTTGTCCTCTCTTCAGCCGCCCCACACATGGCCAGGAGTTGCAAGCAGTGCGGTATGAGGCCCTGAATCAACTGTTCATGCTCCTGCTTCTTCCTCGCAGCCACCGCCGCATCGTCGTCGTCGTCCTCGTTCACGAATAGCAGCAAAGATCCCATTGCCTTCACGGCGGCCCGCTGCACACTCACCTCCGCGTCGGCCATGCCGTGCAGCACCGCCTCGACGACCATCGCGCTGAACCCGCCGCCGCTGCGCTCGCCGACCACCTCCGCGATGCCGTACGCCACGACCATCGCGAGCTCCCGCACGTCGCCGCGGGGGTCCTCCACCGCCGCACGGATCGCCGCCTCGAGTTCCGGCCATCCGCCGTCCGCCTCGAGCGCGTCGGCCTTCGCGAGGCGCGTGACGAGGTGGGCGACGGCGAAGCGCACGATCCGCACGGGCTCGAGGCCGAGCTGCGCGAGGAGGACGCCCTTCAGCTCGGCGCGCAACTCCGCGGGGATTGCGTGCCAGAGCGAGAATATCTTCTTGCGCAGGAGCACCGCCGCGAGCTGCCGGACACCCGCCGAGACACCCTGCACGTCCCGCAGCACACGCACCAGTAGCATGAGGTTGCACGGGGCGTCGAGGGAGTTCACAACGGTGGACTCGACCCTGCGCCGCTCGGTGTTGTCAGTCGAGCTCAAAAAGGACTGTAGCATTCCCTGCAGCTGCTCCTGCGTGAGGCCGAACTCCGCAGGCACAGCAGTCATCTTCGTACGGAAGCCACACACGCACACACGACAATTAAAACAAAGACAAAAAAAAAGAAAGAAAAAAAACAAGTCAAGTCTCCCAAGAATAATCCACCACCACCACCAAAAAAAAAAGGAAGAAAAAAAAGGGGGTGCACAGACAAGGCAAATACAAAAAAAAAATGTGGAGAGAAAGAGAAAGAGAGACATGTATAGAAATGGAGAGGGGAAAATGAGACCACAAGCAACAAAAGGGCTGGTTGATTAAACCATCACATCCATGAACAGTAAATACACATCACCTTCTGTGAGAGAATATCCACCCCCCACAAACACGTGTCCACACCTTTTTTTTTTCCTTGCTCTTTTCTTTGTACCCCTTTCATTACGCCACTCTGTGGGAAACACAAAATAAGGCAAAGAGAAACAACAACAAAAAAAGGGATACAACCATTGCCCTCTTTTTTTAATATCCTTTTCTCGTCCATCAAGTCTCTAGAACTGTTAGTACTCCCCATCAAAGCAACGAAAAGGATCAAGGGGACTATTTTGTAAGGAAGGAGTGTCCCACACTGTCAGACAAATAAAAGAGTATGTCATGCAAAAATGAGAAGGAAAGAATTCCATGCGCAGCAAGCTAAAGGCGATTGACAAGAAAGTTTATTCCATCGATGATGTCAGCCAAGCAGGTCTTCCCATGGGCCATCTTCCAATGGTCACAAAAACACATGCGCGCTCTCTCTTTCTCACTCCCTCTCTCCCAGTCATTCCCCGTTTAATTCGGTTCTATTCATGTTTTATTTTGTTCGTTACCCTCTCTCACTTTCTTCTTTTGTTTATTTTTTTTATCTTTTTTTACCCCTTGCATTTGGGGTGGTGGTGAAATGCGAGGAAAGGCGATTATCTTTTGTCTTCACCCCCCCCCCGCCGTCTCACTCCGAGTAACGCTTAATGATTGAGAGGATCATGGTCACAAGGTACACGACGAAGAGCACCACATCGATGAACATGTGCAGGTACGACCGCCGTTCGAGGCTCCCAATCTCGCGCCAAAGACTCGTCGCGTCTACGAAAAACACGCCGCGCGAGATGTGCAACGCGAGGATGAGCAGCGAGACCGCGAAGGACGCCGCCAGCACAGTGCTGTGCAAAAAGACGATCGCGTGCACCACCTGCAGCGCGCGGAGGCCGACGTACACCTCCATCAGCGGGTTGACCGTTCTCTCGCACTCCAGAACGTTGAGGCACTTGTCGCGGCAGTCCGCAATGTTGAGGGCGTATATCATCGCGAAGATGAGCATGATGAGCTGCAGGAGGCCCGAGGAAACCCACCCAGCTATGAAATTCATCCAGCCCGCAGTCATCGCCCCAATGCCAAGGCAGTAGGCGAAGAGAAGGAAGTACGCCCGCTTACGGTCACCGATCGACATCTTAGGCTTGCCACGGAGCGCACGCCATATGTTCTTCTGCTGTTCAACAAAGCGCATGTTTACCTCGAACAAGAATAAAATATCAATGAAATATTTATTTATTTATATTTGTTTTTTATGGAGAGACGATATGTTTGTGTATAAGCTCACCACCTTCCACACCTTTTATTATGTAACTGTCTATGTATGTAACTGGGCCTTTGTGTGAGTCGTCACGGCTTTAACTATGACTGATTATGTCTTTGTAGCCTCTTTCACACACTGGTGTAGCGCCGTCTTGAGACTTACCGTAGGACAGCAATTAAAAGGCAGGTCTTTATCCCTATCTCTGTTTTTTTTGTTTTCCTTAGCCATCACCGCCCACCATCCAGCATCAGCAACAGCCACGCGTTGTACCCATCCACAAAGCAAAAAAAAGAACAAAGGAAAAAAACAGAGAAACTCAATACATAGTATATGATTGACACAGAAAAATATACAGTGAAAATAGTTTAATAGGTCGCAGCGAATATGTTTCGTTCAATAACACCCTTCCATGTGTACACGTTTCAGCGTTATATATGTATACACAGATGTATACGACGTGTATCTGCCCAGGTTACCACAGGCCAAACTCACAAGCACACTGGGTGTGTGCTTCGTTCTCTCTCTCATGCACACACACATAGAAACAAACTTACACGGACACATCGGACTTTCTTTTATTTTTATTTCTCTCTCTCTCTCTCTCTCTCTCTCTCTCTCTCACTCACTCTCTCACTCTCACACACACACACACACTCTCTCTCTCTCTCTCTCTCACTCTCTCTCATACACACACACACACTCTCTCTCTCTATGTATATATGCATCTATACGTTGAACGACCACCATGTCACGCCCCGGGCGGCGGTCGCAAGAAGCGCATACTTTGCGTTGACACTCAAGCCGACCGGCACGTCGCTGTCCCTGCACTGCACCTCGTACTTGAGAGCGCCCCGCTGGCACGCCCCCGCGAACTGCCGGTCGTGGCCGTCGTACACCAACAGATGCCGCCCCGCTCTCATGTACGTCGACAACTGCACCACTAGCGACCCTGGCACGTTCGGGTGGATGTACTTCGCGCCGACGGCGTCGCCCGCGCCGATAAAGTGACGGCGGGCGGCGCTGTGGAAGTACGAGCAGCAGACCGCTGCGTGCCGCACGTCGTACACAACCGCCTCCCCGCCGGACGACGTGAGCAGCAGCCGCTCGCCGTCGGCGCACACCTCTACCCCCTTGCAGCGCGACGCCGCGCTCGACTCGGCGAAGACGACCCGGTTCTCCAGCGTGAGCAGTGGTGCCGCGAACATCTTTCGGCGGTCGAAGACGTGCACGCGGTGGTCGTCGCCCACGGCGAGTTTCGTGCCGTCAGGGCTGAACGACACCGCGGCTCGGTTCCCGGTCAACGTCCGCTCGCCCGATGCCGCAATCGCCCCGGAGATCATCGGGTGGAACAGGAGCAGGCGTCCCTGCGTAGAGAACACAGACGCAATCACATCGCTCCGCGGGCACTGAGAAATGGTGGAGTACACTGGAGTGTTACTAACAGCTCGCAGGTCCGACACGTCATCGCCGGCAAAGACCAGCGTAGAAAAAAACTCTGCTGCCGTGAGACTCAGAAGATACAAGTGGCCATCGCTGCTGCGCCTCGGCGCCACGCAGACAACATCGCTAGACTGCGTGAACTTGGCACAGTGCACGCCGAATGTATCCAACTGTATTGTCTCGTTGTGCCTCATCGTTGAAACATCAATCAGTCGCAGTGCATCATCCGCATGGGAGGAAATAAAATATTGCCCGTCTAATGAGAAGTCCATCGTCCCAACGCGTGGGTCGTTGACACCAGTGAAAAAGTGAGACGCCACTTCAATGGGTCCATGACTATCATCTACACTCTCGCCGCCATTCACATGACGGTCACCGTCGGCAGCGCCAACAGCCACAAGAACCATCGAGCAGGGACGGCACGCTATGCGATACTCCCTCCTTACATTGTTAGCAGTCACGCCGGAAAAAAAAAGGAGCATCCAGCATAACCACAACGCCATAGGCACAAAAAAAAAAAAAGAAGAAAGAAGAAAAGAAGAAAAAGCAATAGCACAAGAGCAAAGGGAATGAATGCATTTGTGTAATATAAATAATTATAGAATGGAATTGAATGTCGTAGATCTCCTCACTCATATTCTCGCCTCATCATATATTTTCATTGGCATACTTGTGTGGCTGCCTTTTAAACGAAATCACTTTATATATATATATATATATATAAAGAGAGAGAGATAAATTTAGATGTATGTGTTATACAGAAGGAACCGCAGCAGTCACTCCATACCCACACACATACCTATCCATCGTTATCTATTAACTATTTTTTGTGTGTGTGTTGAAATTCATTTGAATGAATGTGGCGTTGGCGCTCTGCTCTTCTCATGCCCTCATAAAAACACCAAGTATTTATTGCATCACGAGAAGGGAAGGTCAAGGTTGAGTAAATGCAGCGGAAGCAGGCGTCTTTGGTTTTGCACAAGAAGGGATGAACTGGAAGCGGCAGCCACCTCCGCCTCGGGCTCCACACGGGTGACGTGTGCATGTAGCTCCAACGCAAGCTGGAGCAAACGTTCGTCTGCGCCCGGGGCGGCCGTCCAGTAGCCAAGAAGAGGATTGAGAAAAAGAGTGACGAGAACGTGACGGTGTTCGGCGTGGGCGAGAATGGCCCGCACCCGCAGGAGTGCCTTCACGACGTACGACTTCCCCAGCAGCAGCCGGACCCCGACGGAAGAAAAGACGCGCTGAACGAGAGCAAAGTTGCGGTGCAGCGGGTAAATTAGGGCCCGTCGCGCGAAGAAGACGCAGGCATCGTAGACATTGTCAGCCGGGTCCAGCCACGAGAGAGCAGGGCTCAGTTTGCAGATGTTCCACAGCGACTCGCTGCAGCCGGTACCTTCAGTCACGATGTCGTCGTACGCCTCTGCAAAGAGAATGTCTACCGTGAGGGCGCCGACAGCCTCCAGCGTTGGGGGAAACAACAAACGGGGAGGTTTTATGTTCATCATCACGCGATGCTCCTCAGACGTGAAAGACACACGCGGGCGCTGGTGCGGAACGGCGAGGGACCCGGCGGGAGGAGCTGCAGACGTGCTCCTATGCAACTCGGTATGTACCTCCGTCTCTGCAGTCGTCTCCAGTGGCTGGGGTACCTCCTCCACGGGAGGCCGTTTAAACTCCGCAATGTTACCGGCCCATACATCCACAACACCCGTCGAGAGCGGAAGAACGGCGTCTTCTTCCTCAAGCACAACGTTATTATCATCTTCCTCGGCAGCAGCAGCAATTGTAGTGGTAGTACTACTTCGACTGCGGCACAGTGTGGTGGGGTTTGTGGAAATTGAAGGGGTCATATAGCGAACTCCCTCCCTATCTAACGCAGCAACGTAATCTGCGCGATGTTGCGGTGTGTACTGCATCAAGCGCTGCACCTCCCCTTCGGCATCCTCAAAGCTTAAAAGAAGAGCATCCTCATCAAAGGCGTCGTTTTCTGATTGGATGCGAAGTTGGCGCCGCTCCGTCGGCGTTGTCTCGTCAGGGTTACGCGGCAAATCGAGTACTTCAGCAGCAATGTCCAGATCAAATGAGGCAAACATCCCTGAGAAATTTCCTGCAAAGCCGTAGTCACCGCACCCCTCAGCCATCCCGGATACAGAAGGCAACTGCTGGCGGAATTCTGTTTCCTCCTCCTCGAGCACTGCACCGTCCGTCCCATCTACGAGCTGCACCAACTCCCGGCGCTGCTTGTCTGTCGCTATGAGATAGGCCGGGTTGTCCAGCTGAGTAAACACTTCACCCTTGTGCTCCTTGGGAATGTATACAGTCAATACATTTGTTTCAACGGCATACGTCGCCCTCTCGCCTCGCCCCTCCGTGATAGACTGATCAAACTTGAGTCGCAGGTAGTATGGCGCGCAGTGGAAGGTAAACTGATGTCCCAGTATGCTGAAGATGGCCTTTGTCACCTTGCAGAGAGCAGAGAGAGTTATGGAAGCAATAACGTATGTTTCATCCTGCTCGCAGACAAATACTGGAGTCAACATCCACTTCTTATTTTTATTTTTTATTTTTTTTCGCCTTCTCTCTTAATGAAAGACTAGCAGAAACATGAAGATGGGGAAAAAAGAAAGAAAAACAACAATAGCAATAACACACACACACACACACACAAATATAGTAGTAACAGAAACAAAACAATAAAGACCCCCCGCATGAAGACACTGAGAGAAAGAAAATAAGGATTCTCAACGAGCAGAATTAAGTACAAGAAAGCCATGCAGCAGTATATCCTCCATTCAAGGGAATGGAAGCAAGAGATTAGCAATAGACATACATGCACGTCTACATAAGAATATATATGCGCGTCCAATGCAATGGTTTTATTGCATCACAACCACCGTTCCCAAAACCCACAAAAGAAGAGAAAAAAAAATAGATGTGAAAGAGGAAAAAAAATGGAAAACTTGAGGAGCATCACATCCCTTTATTGTTCACACATTTCTTTTCCTTTTGCTTCTCCTGCATCTGTTCTCCACGACACCGTTTTTTTTTTGTTTGACTCTGTTTTTTTACTTACTCAGGAGAGCTGCAATGGCCTTCTCCGCCTCCGGATTTCTCCCCTTCGGCGATAATGAGACGGCAGCTCTGTAGTCGCAGAGCGCGGACTCACGATCGCCGAGTGCCTCGCTTGCCGCGCCGCGCCTGAAGAGCACCTTCACCTTCAGCTCGCCCTCAACCGGCCGCCTCTCGTCCTGCAGCAGAAACGTCGCGAGCATCCGCGCCTCGTCCGGCCGCCGCAGCCGCATGTACACAAGCACGAGGTTCGAACGCACAGCATGGTCTACCTGCGCCGCCACCGCGTCGCGCGGCCCGAGCGCAGCGCACATGTCGACGCAGCCCTGGTAGAGCTCCAGCGCCCGGTCGTAGTGGCCCTGCTGGAACTCTGCGTTGCCCCTCTCCTTCGTCCGCCGCAGTATGCTGTGGTACTCCGCCCGCTGCTCGGCGTCTATGGCAACATCATCGTCGCTATCATCATGTTTACCATCATCCTGCCCACGTAGTATGAATCTTCTGTACAGCACCGCCGCCGGCACAAGAGCGGCAAAACCGGAGAGCAGCAGCCACCCCCTAAGTCCAATCCTCGCCATCTAACACAACGAACTAGAGAAAGAGAGAAAAAGGGGAAAAGTGAATAGCAGTAAACACACAGACAGACATAGATATGAGATGATAAAGCCAACGTGTTAGAAGTGCATAATAGTATCCCTCTTCTCGCACCAAACCGCACATTCCAATTGGCAAAAAAAAAAAGAGTGAATCAAGGAAAAATAGCTGAAGCCGATAAGCAAAAAAAAAAGGAGAAATATAAGCAGCTGACGCATGGCTAGTCGTCTCTTTTCTTCTCTATTTCTGTGTACAGGTTTATCAGGTCAAGCTCTTACATCCGCGCGTAGGATGACGTGGGCTCATTCCCATGAGAAAAGTAAAGCTTGATTTTTTCGCAGAAGTACATCACACCGTCCTTCACGAGAAATGGAAGGTCTGCCCAGAACTCAGCATGTGGGATTAGCTCCATTCCTCTCTTACCCTGCATTATATAGTACCACAGGGCAGTCAAAGTAGCGTATAGAATTAGTCCAACAAAAAAAATAACGACGAAAGCACAGCCGCCACCACAACCATTACCTTCCCCACCGGCAGGAGTATTTGAGCAAGCCACCTTGGTGAGTACCGTTGCATAATAAACCTCAATATTTGCACGGGCCGACTGCATCCTCGTCACCCTGTAGTCGTCTGACGGCCACCCCAGGTGCTGTGCGTCCCCACACTTAAGAACTAAGTTCATTTTGAAAATCTCATCCTTTTCTCCCCCTATAAACACGGCCTCTATAGCACCATCCTCCCCACTATCTATCTCGACTAGTACCATTGACCTGAGCAGTATCGACGACAATGCCTTCTGTTGTACGAAACCCTCGCCTTTAACGCAGGGAAGAATGGTCCACTGATACAGCCCACTATCAGTACTGCCGTTCACATTCTTTTGTTTTGCCTCAAGTGTAGTTTCTGGTATCTGTTCGAGATTGCGGCCATCCACAACACATGAACTTACAGATGCGCTGACAAATGAGCAGGGCGTTGAGAGAGTCATCAAGAGAAAAGAACATAATAGTAGCATCCTTCTGGTGTGTACACATTTACTCACGCGACTCCACCCGTTGTTCGGCTCTGTACGGGGGGAGAGAGATGTTGAAGCACATGTACTCATCTACTCACAAGCGACTACTATTATTTACTATTATATTTATGTGCACTGTCTGTGTGTATGTACCTTTCTTCTATTGGCTCTCAAATCAATTTGTTGGAATACAAAGTTGTGTCTTTTGTAAAGCAGAGAGAAGAAAAAGAAAAAAAAGAAATTTGCAATGCCTCCGAGGCAAGAATATCCTCCAAAAACAGAGCAGTCACAGATTGAGAGAGAGAGAGAGAGATCTAAATGTACATATGAATGTATATAGAACTTTGTTTCCATCCTTGTTCGTTTGTTTGTTTGTTCCCCAATGAAAAGAGACGTTCTGATACGTCTACTCAGTGACTTGCACTGGCTTCTTTTTTCCTTTATTTATATATCTCTGTTTCATTCGTAAAGTTTCTAACTAGTGCTTCACTCATAATGCGTTGGCTGTTTCCCTCCCACCACCGTCCTCAGTCACCCCCACAGACATGCATACACACACAGAGAGAAAAGGCAATGATGATGGTGATGATGACTGGAATGGGGTGAGAGAGTGAAAGCCTCTCTTTGAACTGTGGTGTTGGTTCACTGAAGCTTTTTTGCAGCTCTTGCGGAATTATTACAACTCACAACAATTTATTTTCATTTTTTCGTTCGTTTTTTTTTCTTTCTTTGGCTGTCTCCATTCACCCATCAATGATCCAAGGCGTAAAGAGGAGGAGTGGAAAGAGGGAGAAAAACAAAAAAGGGGGCGGAAGAAAACAAGCACATAAGAAAAGACAAATGAGCAGGCACATCGTGTTATCATCGTTTAATGATCTTCGCAACGCGACTGCTGATAATCGAAAAAAAAGGGGGGGCAAAAGAGAGAAAAAAACGGAAAAAATAAACAGTCAAAGCATAAGCAAACACACACAAGATGAATATATATATATATACATATACATATATATATATATTGGATGGGTGCAGCTAACGTATGGCTAGTCATGTCTTTTCTTCTCTATTTGGTACACCGGAAGGAACTGAGAGAACACTTCCCACGTTTATTACTTTCCTTCTTCTAAAGAGTATGCACATGTATACATAGATACATGCATACATGCATATATATATATATATATATATATATATATATATGTGCTTGTGTCTACACCGTTTTGGGGCGTTTGAAGAGCAGCACGTGCGGCTCCGGCTTGTGAAACATGTAGTGGCGCCATCCGACGGACTGCTGGACGCCCAGCTGCCGCCACTCGAACTCCTCCATGAGGCGGTTGCGGGGAACTAAGCGAGAGAAGTCCTTCGGCAAGACAACGTGGCGGTACTCGTACTCGTCGTCGTAGTACTTCTCGCTGTAGAGGATCTTGGACTGCAGCTTGCTAATCATGTGCCGCGCCTGCTCCTTCTGCACGGGGTCGGTGATGGAGAAGAAATCCTTCGCCGACATTTCCTCACCCACCTCTTCGCACGCTTTAAACAGATGTGATTCAGTCTTCTCGGGCACGTCCGCATCGACATGAGAACAGAATGGGATAGAGAGAGAGAGAGAAGAAGAGAGAAGGAAAAGGGGAAACACACAAATGGACGCAGGTATAGATTCATACAGAGAGTAATAGAGTTACGCCCACACACACGCTCATGCAGACTTAACTTTCCTTTTGCAAATAACTGATGAAACAGAGGAATAAGGAGATAAACAACGAAAAAGAAAAAAGAAAAAACATTTAAAAAAAAGAATGAGAGCAGCAACAAACGACTCTAGTCCAAAACTGCCAAATACAACACAACACGACCCTTCATCCTCTCCCACTCACTCCCTCAGCTGCTCACGAACCTCCAAAAGGAGGTAAAAAGAAACCGACGTTGAAGGCACCGTGAAAAAAAAAAAACCACTGTAATGAGAGTTTATGTGCTTTGCGACAATGCAATTTGTGCTGCAAGCCATCAGGGAAAAAAAAGCTCCCAGAGCTGTGCATGTACTCTATGGATGAGTGAGCATAAACGGCCACCAACACCACAAAAAAAGAAGATAATTTATTTCCCCTTCCTATTTCTCCTGTTGGCGGCAATAACGCATCCCCCCATTTTTCTCTTTTTTCGTTCGTTTGTTTTGTTCCCATATATCTATCTATCTCCCCAAGACTCTTAATGTATGTGTGTGTTGTTGTTGTTTTTTCGAAGAGTGGGTGAATATGAGAAGTAAACAAACACAAATTCCGAAATAAAAAATAAAATAAAAAAGCAAAAAAAAAAAAAGAAATGGCGGCACGGAGGGGTGAGAAACTTACAGCACGCACCACCAACGAAAATCCCCCTGATTCTAATTCAATCAGCATAACTTCTCTTTTGTTTATGTGTTCGCTTACCCTGGGTGTCTCTAGTCGTGGGCAGTTTCTATTGTTTCACAGAAACGGTCTTACGCTTCGGTTTGGTCCTGAGCCTCAGTGTGGTCTTACGCTTTGGTGTATTCTTGAGTTTCAGTGTTGCCTTGCGCCTCAGTGTGGTCTTATGCTTTGGTGCACTCTTGCGCTTCCGCGTGGTCTTCCGCTTTGGTGCAATCATGCGCTTCAGTGCGTTCCTGAGTTCCTGTGTAATCATCCCCTTTGATGTCGTCTTGCGCTTCCGTCGCAGTGTCTTCCTCTTCTTCGATTTCGAACTCTTCTTTTTTGCTGCTGCCTTCTTGTGTGCCTTCAGTGCCCTCTGCGTCATCTTCTTCTTGAGCTTCTCTGCCTTCTGCTGCTCCTTCTTCTTCAGGTCATGCCACATCCTCCCGATGACGCGCTGCCGCTGCACGTTGCTGAGGTGCGTGAAGCGGAAGGCGTGCTGGCGCTGGAAGCGGTTGAAGGCGTCGAGCGCGGGGTACTTCGCCTTCGAGGCGCGGGCCTGCAGCGCCTTCAGCTGCGCGGGCGGGAGGGCGCGGTACCGGCGGGCGGCGATGCGGCTGGCGTCCCTCAGCGGAAGGCCGGTGAGTTCTTTCTTCCGCGAGAGTTCCCGCAGGTAAATGGAGTACGGGCTGACCCGCAGCGCGGCGACGGTGTGGCGGAACATCGGGAATTATCGGTGTATCGTACTCACTCACTCGGTGAACGGGCGACTGGCTGCAATTCGATAGTGCACGTCTTGAGAAAAAAGGAAGAAAAGGAAGAAACATGCATGCAATAAGAGAGCCCCCCTCGTAGTGCGGAATGGGCGAGAAGGGGGAAATACCACATATATATATATATACCAAAATAATGACAATTGCAATGCGCTGCACGACAAGTTCTACCTCTCAAGTCCGGGCTATGTACATCCCCACCCCCATTTTCCATTCCATCACACGCGGCACCGGGCAATGGGAATTGAGTAGAAGGGAGGAATAAATAAATAAATAAATAAATAAATAACAAAGCAAAACAAAAAAGGGGAAAAAACTGTACGGGGAATTAATTATCACTTCTTCCGCTTCTTCTTCTCAACCCGGCGTTTAATTTCTGGCACAACATCTGTTGGCATTTCCGGCAACTCCATGCGTGCAATCTTGGGCGCCTCTTGACGAAGTGCTCTTGCGTTCATTAACTCACTCTGTATGCACATGAAGTGCGAAAACACCTCACATTCCGAGGTCCCCAACATTCCACCCATGCAAAGAAACCGGGCCTCCATGGCGACAGAAAGATGTGCTAGAATGGCTGCATTTCCAATTAAATTTTGCGTCAGAAAACTTACAGTGCGTCCCTCACACTCCCTCACGCGGCGAACCATCTCACGCACATCTGAGAGAGTGCCGATGGCGCCAGGGTCTACAACAAAGTTCGATGTCCACAGCTCACGAAGTCCCTGCTCTACCAAACGGTACTGGCTTTTGCTATAAAGCTCGCAACCAGAGACGGTAACAGTTTCACCCAAGTATGCCTGCAGGCGTCGCAATCCGGCGGCGTCCTTGTCGCAGTGTGTGTCCTCTACATACACCACAAAGTCTGTGCGATTTTGAAGCTGCTCCCGTACATACTCGGATAGTTGTGCCCCCGAGACATCCGCATCACCTGGAAAGAGCGAATAGAAAATATCTGCCACGTCCTTCTTGTCTCTTCCTGAAGCCGCACTCGCTGGCACCAGAGCTGAGTTTGAGACAACAGCAGCACCAAAGCGCAAGCCAATACAAATGTCCTTCACGGGCGTGAGTCCCACCGCACGCACCGCCTCTTCAGCCAAATTCACAGCATCTGTCACATTGTCAAATCCATCGAATGCAAGAGAACCGTCGGCACGTATCGGGGCATTATGTGTTCGATAGAAGTGTTGAAACGCGGCAGAAATCTTTTGGAGGATCGCGGACGGAATAAAGCCGTCATGCATGGCAGGGATGAGAAGAACATCTTTTAATGCTACACGGGCGGTTGTCATGTTCTCAGGACCGAAAAAACAAATGCATGGCTGGGGCATTGCAAATGTCTCACTACCACTACCACTACCAGTACCACTATCAATACCACCATCAGATGATGCAAGCTTCTGGGATAAATACATAAACAGGGATGTGGAAGAGCAACGGGCAGCGGCAGCGGCTGTCACGGCACTCAAACCGTACATCACGCTCACACCAACATCTATAACCTCGGGTGAGGAGCGAATTTGCCGAAGCATCGCGTCGAAGCCCGCCTGATCGTACGCGCCGCAATGCAGAAGACGCGGAAAGTAATTCTTTTTGAGTGCCTCCGTCGTGTATGTAGTTGGGTCCGTCGTTTCATCCGCGCCGTTGTCCTCCTCCCCCTGGGACGGCTGCACAAACGCCGCGGCCTCCGCTTCCATGCCGTTGAGCAGCTGCAGCGTCAGCCGCAGCACAAGCGTGCCTTGCGGCAGGTAGACGGGCTGCGTCGTTATGTTGCGGATCTCGTCGCCGGAGCACCGCTTCATAAAGTACGCCGCGAGATATTCCTCCGGCCGCGGGGGGTGGGCGTCCACGCAGGAGCGGGCGGCCTCCGTGAGGATGTGGGAGAGACCGTACTTGTCGTCGTACCTCTTCCACGAAAGAAGGTCCATCACTACTTCTGCAAAGCAGGAAAAAAAAAGGAATAAAAATAGAAAAATAAAAAAAAATAAAGGAACGCATAGAACGTAAACGGTGATGAAGAGTGGCGGCAGACATCGCCCAATCACTAACATCGCCACCACACACGTGTGAGGGAAAAAAGGAAAGGCAAAAAAAAAATATCTTAACAAAAGGAGCAACTGGCATATCCAACAAAAGACAACACAAATGCAAAAAAAAAAAGGACGACATACCGAAGGACGATCCCCCCTCCCCCCCCCCCCGACACACACATACACACAATTTCTCTTGTGTCAAGGCTGTAGCAACCGATTCCGTACTTCGCATGCAAAACGAGAGCGCCGCACCTCGTTGGCGTGAAATAATGTGTTCATGTGATTAACAGTATTTGTCAGTAGTGCCTTCCACTCAGGGCTGTTGAAGTTCCCGTGGCCCAGCACCCAGCAACCCTGAGTGAATAGAGGGATGTCCACGCACAATGGCGAGGTGATGCAGCAAGTGATCTTGCGGTGCTCTGAGGTCCCACGCGAGCATGAGACGACGCCACTCTCCATCTGGCCGCTCTCGCTCGCACACTGCAGCAGCTTCGCCGCGTCGTCCACCGTCTCGCAGAGTACATGAACAATCATCGGCTCAAATTTAAGCTGCAGCAGCTCCGTCTTGTAGATAAGCGGGTCCTCGTCAAACTGCTGCTTATGCTCGGGATGACTCCTCCAAGCAAAGAACTTCCCCAAGGCGGGTATCAGCAGATCCTCCACCGTTCCCTTTACATCAGGGCACGGATCATGTGTTTGAAACAATGCGCCCTGACCAAATGACCCACGCTTCCGCTCCACCAGATGCGGCTCCACCGCAGTGGAGACTTGGCCCTTGTGGAACAACGAGGCGCGCCCAGAGCACGAGCTCGACGTCACATAGCAATCAAAGTTCTCATTAATGAGCTGCACTAACGGCGCGACGAGCGGGTCCACACAACCCGCAAGGCTCTTATCATTTTTATTCTCCCGAAGGTCAGCGATAATCTTCTCACGTCGCTCTATAAAAATAGCATTGGGAACACGCTGCTGCGCTTGAGGAGGAGGAGAAGGGGGAGGAGTAAGAGCAGCGGTCACTCCAGACGTCATGGCAGGAGAGAAGAAAAAAGCACAGCGTCGTAGGGGCATGTGGAAAATCCTTTAATTTAGATGTGTCCTCTGCAGTTCAGCCAGTCAATCACGTACCGCCGACGAGGAGTCTCCCCCTGTCTTCGTAATGATACTCTTCTTTGAGGAATAAAGGAATGCAAGAAGAAAAAGGAAAAAAAAAACATTGAGGTACTCCTGAGTGAGTTGGAAGAGGAGGAATCATACAGTGCAGGCATCACAATTAAACGATAGACAACTCTCTTAGGAAGGAAAGCAAAAAAAACAAAAATCAAAAAGACTTCGATATGCCACTCACCAGTACATAACAACACTTAGAGGGAGAAACCCCCCCACACACACACACTGCTAAAGGAATTTCTTAAGCTCCTCCTCTTCCACCTGCCGCCGCTTTTGTTCTTCCTTCACCTCCTCGAGAGGAATTGCAAGACGCACCCCACACGTTTGATATTCCACAAAACGGCCACTGATGAGCTGCAGCCAGTTTGGCTCATGTGGTACTTTGCGTGCGAGCACAATGTCACCGTTCTTTGGCGTCCATGGGCTATAGTTCGGGTAGTTATTGTTCGGCAGAATATGCACCTGACAGCGTGGTCGTCCAACAGGGCTCCAGTCAATCACATATCGTTTTCCCTCGCTAGGCTCAAAGGCCTCATAATAATGCATCAGATAATAATCGCTTCCAACACCATAGACACCAAACAAAATGAGGCCGCGTCGAATATAAGAGGCAGATTTTCCACGCAAGAAATGCTCAGTGGATACCCAAGAGCTCATGCCATCCACGGATGACACAGAGACAGAGGTACTGTATGCATAAACAGAAACAATAAAAGTAAACAAAAAAAAAGAGAGAGAAAATCAGAACGTAAGATAATGTATTAGCCAGATGAAATATTTCATGAAGTAAAATAAGTGAACAAAGTCTTTCCACCCCAGAACAGAGAATGTAACAGAGAAAGAAAGATAATTCTTCATGGATATATATATATAGAATTCGCCTTCTTTTTTATGTATGAGAATAATACACAAAGACGCAGAATAAAGGAAGAGGAGGGAAACAAGGAACAACATCAACATCAACAAAAAATAATCGTAATGCCTACCAATTCAAATATCATGCCTTTTTCTTGGATTCGGGAACTGTTGCCTCTGACGGAGAAAACGAAGAAGTGGTAGTTGTGGCGGTGTCCTCTGCCTTTGCCTTCGCTTTCCTCATTTCCCTCTTCAATTGCTGTCGTTTTGTTTTAATCATCAGGCCCAACATCTGAAGGAGGAGACGCCCCTGCAGCAGAAGAGCCATGAGGAACAACGGCCCCCAGTACACCACACAGATAAACAGTCCGCCGTGGTCAAAGTAGTTCACCCCCTTTTCCTCAAAAAATGCCTCTGCGTGGGCTCGGCCATAGTCATTCAGGTACGGAGAGCACCAGCCTAAGAAAAGCAGCAGAAGAATTACCGCAAATATGCGCTCTGGCGACGCACGCCATGTAAGCAGCACCGCGAGAATGATGACAAAAGTGTGAAACAGCGCGAGGTACTTAAAAAATGGCTCGGACCAGTTTACCGCCCCCACAAAGTCATTGACATGTTGATAAATCTGGTTAACTATTCCACTTCCGCCGTCGCTCAGCGATGCGGTGAATCCATCCAGCAGCACACCCCATCCCGTCGCATTTAGCAACTCCGCGTGAGCATCAGACAACACCTTCCACAGCTCCTCCATCACTTCTAATTAATTAGTTGTTGCCGCCACTGTCACTCTCCCGCAACTGGGAAGAAGAACAAGAGGAAGAGAAATAACGATAACTATGTGCTCCCCACACACACACACCACCCCACACACACAGCAAAAAGAAAAAAAAAGAAAGGAATGAAATAAAACATCAAAGACCAATAACTCAAGACAATACCCCCGTTGCATCAATTCGTAGGAAAATCCATACACTGCAGAAGAGTAAAACGGCACATATCTGTATGTATGCATGCATACATAATGTGTAGGTGGGTGTTTCCTCCAATCAGCTACAAGACACATTAACCGCTGTCCTCTCCTTCTTCATTTTCTTTTTCACTTCTCTTTCTTCTACTTCTTCTTCTTTTTAAGTTTCAGTTTCGTTGCCTTCTTTACCCCCAATGACGCCGACGCCTTCTTTCCAGTCGTATGGCGGGCCATTAGTACCCCTTTGTGTGTCTTTGACTTTGTCCCGGAGGCGCAGTCTACGCAGAATCCAACCACGCGGCATTCCCGCTGGCAATTCGTGCAGTTCCACAGAATGCCCTTGCGGTCCTCGAAGCCCTCGTAGATGTCGACAGGACTCTCGTGGCCGAGTCGAATCTTCATTTTGCTTTTCATGTTCGGCCGCGTCTTCTTGAGGTGCACTGACTTGGGCACGGAGGGCACCACCGGTGGGAGGACGCCGTTGTTCTCCTCCAACATCATCTTCCGCCGCTGCCGCTGCCGCCGTGTCTTGGAGACCATGTGTTCAGTGGTGCAGCAACGTTGAGGGCCCACTACTACGAGACTAAAGGAGAGAGAGAGAGAGAAAGAGAAAGTGAAGAAAGAGAGTGAAGAAAGAGAGGGGAGTGCAATGAAATACAGCAAGAACAACAACAACGACGACAGCAATAACAGAAAAAAAAAGGGTTCGTCTTCATATCAGTGCACCTCTTATACTCCTTACTCATACTATTTTCCCCTTTTTGTTGCAATGCAAATACTCAATAAAATGAAAACCGAGGCTCCTCCCCCTTCTCACGTGCCTCTTTGATACGCTTCTCATACTTGGGTGCGAGTTCCTTTGCCTGCTTCCATGCAAACTCCTTCATTGGCTCTGTCAGTCGATTGTAGTACTTATTCTTTACCTTTTCTAACTTTTGAGGGTTGCGTGCCTTCATGGCAATGTTCATCATTGAAGCTGGACCTATAAGCGCAAGATGTCCAGCCGTCATATCACTGTTTGGAAGACGCATATTCTTTCGTGGGTCGTTGAACCAATGATCCTTCTTAAAGAGATCCTCGCTATCAAGAAGTTTTTCCCCATTCACATCATCATCATCGTCATCGTCGAAGGTGAGTGCTTTATTCTGCATCTTCTTCACCTCTGCGGTGTCGTACCCCGCCTTGTCCATGCGGTTTATCCAATATGATGTACTCATGGGGGATGCAATAGCCTCATCTGCGTGGCCTCCGCTAAGACGCTCCCCTTTTGAATGTAACTCCGCCTCCGCAAGAGTTGCTTCATCCGCCTCGGTATCCAGCGGAATCACATGACATGCCAACAGACCCGTCCCACCAAACGGGGTGAATTTCACACAGCGGCCTTTTTTAAGGAGTTGCTTGGATGTTTTGTAGTCCCTCACATGTTCGTCACCATCACGAATAAGATATCGATTACCGTCGTCGCCCTGAATCACACCTTGATCCTCTGAGGGTGACCACGTGATGAGTATTCCATGCACCCAAAGAGAATCATCCGCTGGTTCCATTTTTTCTCCCTCACCATCTACCGTGTCATTATTACCTCTCCTCTTTTGATTACCAGACATTTGATTCACATAACCGTCACGAGCACCACCAGTAGTTGTTTCCGCTTCTCTTTCTACTATTGGCATGACAGAAGTGGGATCCCGCACGGAAAGAGAAAGAATATTTATTTCCCGCGCATTACGGCGACTTTTGTTGTCAACAATAAAACTAACAACAGCCCCACGAATAGTGTTGCTTGTTTGATCGAACAGTTGCTTAAAATCCGCAGCAGATTGAATGTAGTACAGCCGTCTGTTGCCGGTTTCCACTATGCCCTGCCCTCCACTCCATCGGGTCACTACACCGTAGAGGATGCCTGTAGGTACAGGCTCATTATCGTAGTCTATCTCTTCCTCATAAAGAGTGCCAAGCTGCTTAGCACGTTTCGCACGCTCCACAGCAGCAGCCTCTTTTGTCTTGGCTTCCTCCACGGCGACCTGCGCCTCGTTGAAATCAATTTTCCCACAAACAGAAATATTTTCCGCAAACTGTTTAGAAGGATGAGACGTGTACGCCACCTTCACGAAGGTAACAAGGCGACCGACCAGGTTTAGATCTGTCGGAAGCGCTGTGTCAAAGGCATCAACATTGCGAATGATGCATATGTCTTTCATGTTGCTCTCGGGTACATAATCAATGATTTCTGTGGCGTTCTCAAGCACTACTCCACTGCGATGTAACGAGGACCACCCGATAACGACACCCGTCGTCTGTGGGGCGAGTACCCTTCGCTGCCTTGCTTTGGAAATTTCTCTCTCTTTTAGTAGTCGTTGTAGAGCCTCACGGGCGGTTTCATCATCACCTAGATGACGACGTAAGCGCAACAATTCTCTTGTGTTCTGGTCCAACACCGCGGGATTGCGAAGATCTTTTATACCTGCTGGGGGACGAACGCCCTCTTCTTCTTCGTCCTCCGCTTGTTCCGTGGCTGCATCGTCCTTAAGTTCCCCATTCACAAGATCACGTGCATTGCTGCTTCTCCTTGTCGCCACTGTACTCAAATCCACAGTGATGTGCCCAGCGATGAGCTCATCACTGGACGATAATGGCGGTGATTGCATCGAGCCTTTCACAGGCTGCTTGGAGGACGCCAGTGGGATGTCCTCCTCGCATGTATCCAGCCGGAAACCCGCAAGAAAATCCACCGGACTCGTGCGCCCGTAACTTTTCGCCGTGATTTGTTCCAAACGACTGCGCGTGATGACGCGGTTGGCGTCCTGCTCGGTGCAGATCGCCTCAAACTCTACTGTGGCGCCCTCAAGTTGCCGCAGTCTCGTCGGCAGAATTGTCTCAAACGCGCGGGCATTCGGAATTACATACTTTTTGCCGTCCGCTTCACAGTGAATGACACCGCGCCGCTCAAATGGGTGCCACGAGGCCACTGTGCCGCGAAGACGACCAGAAATCCTCAGCGGGAGTGCACACCGCATAAAACCACGAATGGATTTCCTTGTTTTTTCCCCCTCCCCTATCAACACTTCACGGCACTTGTGTGTTTTATTATTTCGCTCTCTGTGTGGAAAAGAGGCAAAATAAAATAAAAAAGGTGGTGTACTTTAAGCGATAAATTATGGCGCGGCCCACACACAGACAACGTCCTTTTTTTTTTTGATTATTGGGGAATTTTACTTCAATGGCCTCCGCTTGGTGTTGTGTACGTCTCTTGTCTCGTTACTCCCACTGAGGGTAATATCATCAACAACCAACACAAAAAGAGCAAAACAATCAGTAAGGCCTTCTCCAAAGGCACCACAGAGCGCTGGGTGATACGACTTGAAAGAAAAGTTTGGTTCCCTTCTTGTAGTGCCCTTTCCCCCCTCTCGTTTTCTTTAATTTGTCTTTTTCTTTTCACCTAAAAACAAGAACAAGGGAAGATGGAAGAGAATCAGAGACCAATATGAAAAAATAACAGTAAAAATGTGTGTTTGCAGCAGCGATGGCATCGTGCACAATGTTGTTGGGGTTTTGCTGTGTCAGCAGGAGAAAAGTGAGAAGGACAAAGAGACCAGGAAAGAAAAAAAAAGAAAGTAAGAGGAGAGGCAGATGACAATGGTGGGGGAAAAACAAAAAGGGATGAAACAAAAACAAAAGAAATAGTGCATGATACTCTACATCCAAATCTACGGTTAATATTCACCCAATAAAACCCTCTCTTAATTTTCACTGGCTGAAAGTCCCTGATGAATGTCTCCCCCTGTTTCTCTTGATTTTTTTTCCGTTCAGTATTATTTTCTTTTTCTTTTCCTTTCTTCTCTTCTGTTTGTATGATCTTCTCTTTTGTATTCCATATTCATCAAATAAGGGTCTTCCCCCTATTTGTTTTTTTCTTTCTTTTTGATTCAAACAATCCTCCACCCCAGGCAAGAGACAACACATAGGCAGCGGCATTCCTCCCGCCTTCCTTCTCTACCAAGAAATACTTGTCACAAATGTCACTCACCCATCCAACAACAAGAGTCTCAACCTATGCTGCAAAGAAAAGGAAAGAGGAAGAGGAAGAGAAAAGGTGAAAGTAGGGTGGGTAGGTGATCTACATCATATCAAGAGACATATATTATCTCTTCCTCTTTGTATATATGAGTGCATGTCTCATTGCAACTCATACGCATACATACAGACACATAGTTACGGTCACAGTCACAGACGTGCACATAGCTGAAAGTGCAGTGTCATATTTTTCTCCACACCAATTTTTTTTCTTTTTTTTTTGTTGTTTACAGTTCACATATACACAACTAAAGCTTAATAAAAAAACAAGCGCCACCACTACCACCAGCACGTACCCTCCTCTCTTCCCCCAAGCCTTCAACCTTGCAGCCACACACGAGAAAACCAAGGCAATAAATATATATATATATATATATATATATTCGTTAACGAACTCATTTCACACACTCACGCTTATGGCCACAGAAGGCACAGAATTTGACTTTATTGCCAAGATGTCGTTTGCCACACTCTGTGCAGAACGGAACGAGTTGCTGGGACGTCTGCGTCTCTCCAATAGGACCGCGTTTCACCGCTTTGACTCGAGAAACGGCCGGGCGATCTGTGGCCAACGGACGGTACGGGTCGCGCTCAATACTAGGTCCATGTGTCAATGCTGACAGACTCTTTCGCCGCCATAAAAGCTGTTGTGGTTGGGGCTGCTTTAAAGGGCTAGAATTTCTATCGAGGGGACAGCGAGGAGATGTGCTCTTTCTATTGTTGCATGTATCTTTCTCATGCAAAGAGCCCGCCTCTTCACGACGCGAATGCACAGTGCGACTAACGCCACCACTTACACGACGACGTGTAGCAGCTGCTACCGTCTTCCCAGCAGCAGCAGCAGGTGCGGGTGCAGTAGAAGTGGCAGTAGTTGTAACGGAAGCAGAAGCTGTAGCGGTTAGAGTCCGAAGGAAAGTCGCACTGCGATACGCTGACTGCGTCTGTATCTGTGTCTTTGTCTTCTGCTCTCCAGAGGAAGCAACAGCGGCTTTAGAAGACCCATTGGTATTCTTGCTTATGCGTTGCTTGCTCGCAGTTACACCAGCTACACTTTTCTCAGCAGGCAAAGATGCATGATTCGCTACAGCATCTTTTGGAGGAAGAGGAGTGGATGATGACGATTGTGGCGGTGGTGTTCCTGTAGCATTGCGAGACTTGGGGGGTACTTGCCCTGTGCTCGATGCACCAGACAACTTCGGAGGTTCACCACGATCTTCTACCTTCCGCCTGTCAGCAGCCGTAACCGCTGGTGGTCGTGGGGATGTGGGTTGTCGTGGTAGCGATGTGTGGCCAGGTCCAGGTGCGGCGGCAGCAGAAAGAGATCCCCTACGGGGACTTTTTGTCGAGACTGGAACTCGAACTTTTTTCGCTTCCAGAACGGGGGTCTCCTTTGTGGTAGTACCAACAATATTTAAATTTGACGGTGGTAGTGCTTTTATAGGGGATGATAAAGACAATGTTTCGGTTGCTGTTGCTCCTGTGGCAGGCTTCTCCTTTGCATTGGGCGATCGTGCTTTTTTCGTATCCAGTGAATGTTTCTTTGACGGATTATTCGACGATGTATATCCTTCAGCACTATGTAGCATCCGTCGTGTGTGTGGATCATATCCCCTTACCGGCTCCGCGCTTAGCAGCCGCCTTGCGTCCTCCTCCCCCATATTCCTTCTAGAGTCCACCGTCAAAATGATGATTCTGGGCGATGTGGAACGTCCACTACGACGTGACACAGGCTTTTTCCCGTTTTCAACATGTTGCGTGCCATTGGCTGCTCCGTTCGCACCTTTGCCCTCATCTGAACGTGTGGGCTGGCACCGAGTTCCCTCTGCATTCACCTCACTTTGAAGACGCTCATACCTGCCACGACTAATATTGGTTCTCTTACTACCATCAGGTCTGCCGACTTCCTGACTATCACCTCCTACATTTCCACATTTCTGATTTCCAACTACAGTCCTCGGCTGCGCAGAAGCATGACCTCCCGGTGGCAATGACATCTTATCTACAGTGGGGGCCGGTTGTTGGCCTCCCACTGTTGCTCGTGGTGACGTTGGCATCCTAGCCCTGGACTCCACCCTTGAGAAGAGAGCTGAAAAACTTCCTCGGCTCACCGGCTGATGTGTCTCATTGTCCTTGGGGAGTTGGGAAACTCCATGTGGGCGTGGTGGCGGCGACCGGTGGTAGAAACCAGGGAGCCCCGCTTGTTTCTGCTGCAGTGGCAGCGGCTTTGGCGTCGTCATGTTTGGCTCCGGCATCACTGACGATGTCATGACCCGCTTAAATTTGGAGCACTGCGGCGGTTCAGAGAGCGGCAACCCACCGACCGACTTCGTGCGGAAGAACTGCAGCAGATGATGCCCTGACCTTCCCGACGCCCTCTCGCTGGGAGGCCGTGAGTTGGTGCTGGGTGTCTGCAAAGACACGCGCAGCATCCGCTCCTTGTTCTCCCGCTGCATCTTCTCCAGGCTCTGCAGCGCCTGCTCCAGATCGTGCGACTGCTTCTCGCCGGCGGTGGAGTTGTCAAGGCCGAATTGGTCGCGGCGCCGTCGTCGTCGTGCTAGGGCAGTCTCGCCCATCGAGAAGAACTCGTCGTTCACGGTCTCGTCAAGAGACATCATGTCCACCGCGGAGTCGAACCTCCCCCACGCTCGCCCCGCGTGTCTACCGGCGTCTGCACGATGCGGCCCGCCACCGCCGGGGTCCAAGAAAAAGGAGGACAACGCGTCATCAGCGCCGGCGTCGGGCCCGCCGTTCGTCGACCCCGCTACCAGTGTGGCCGTGAGCGCCACATCTTTCCTACCACGCGCAGCGTTATTCATCTTTGACAGAAACATCTCATTCTCCTTGTTTGTTCTCGGCGGCGCGCAGGAAACACGCGAGCCACTGGTGTCGTTCCAGGCACCAGCCTCTTCACTCATTCACAGTGAGCTTCAAGTAGACACAATCCAGGAGGTCAGTTCCTAGTAGTTGTATATAAATAAATATGGACGCGCGTGCGTGTGTGGAGAGAGAAAGACAGGAGTAAAGAGAAAAATAAATAAATCCATGCAAAACAAGAGAAAGGAAGAAGACACAACAGGAGACACGCACAAGAAAGAATAGCAATAAAAATAAAACATCTATCACGTAAATCGTACCATGGTCACAAGAAAAAAGCGAGGTAAAGTAGAAACGAGAAATAAACAAAAAAACCCGTAGAAACCACACTAAATACCACCTAACTTCCTATAAAGTAACAACAACAATGCATATGCACACAGATTTTTTTTTAGGATGACAAAAACTTAATAACGCTCAAATTGGCGCCATTCACGGAAAGAGCACCCACCGGGCTTAAAGTACGATTCCACGTACTCCTTCGTTACATCTGCAACATTGACCGGGTTCCACTTCGGGTCCTTTGTCTTGTCAATCAGAAGAGCCCGAACCCCTTCACGGAAGTCTGGATTTTCACAACATCTCATGGCTCCCCAATATTCCATCCGGAACACGTCGGCGGGTTTAGTCACCTTTGCACCCCTCTTTTGCATCTCCAGTGCTACACAAAGAGATGTAGGGGAAGCCTTGCGTAATAGCCCCAGTGCCTCGGTTGCGAAATCACTGCTGTCCTTGGAGAGAGACTCAAATATGCCCTCCACTGTGGTTTCATCATTCAGTGTAAAGTTCTTCGCGATGGTTTCCCGGTGCGGCTCCAGCGAGAAGGGCGGCAGCTCCTTCACGGAGAACTCCTCCAGGCACGCCCCCACCTTCGACGTGTCGTCAATGTTGCACAGCCGCTCCTCCAGCTTCGCAAAGGAGGCGTGAGGGACATAATGCGTGGCAAGACCCGCGTGCACCAAATCAGCTCCCTTCAGGCGGGCGCCAGTCAAACCGAGATAGAGGCCTAATCCTTTCATCTGCAGGCGCGGCAGAAACCACGACGCCCCAACATCCGGAAAGAAACCAATAGCGGTCTCCGGCATTGCAAAGACGGTGCGCTCCGACGCGACACGGTATCGTCCGTGAACCGAAATGCCCACACCGCCTCCCATAACATATCCATTCCACAGAGAGACTTGGGGATTGGGCATCGTGAGGATGCGACAGTTCACCTGATATTCCAAATAAAAAAACTCTGCGGCAACACCAAAATTCCTGCTGGCAGCGACGACATCCCCACCAGAACAAAAACTCTTCTCGCCTGCCCCCTTGATGACAAAAAGGGTGCCATGTCCCTTACGGTGTGGAAAGTTAAAGAAGATATGGTGCAATTCTCTTATCATTTCGAGATCTATGGAGTTGAGTGCATTTTCTCGATCCACAGTAATAAGCCGAGCATTACAGAAGTTCTTCAACAATATTTTCTTAGAGAATCGACTTGATCGCTGCATTGTACCTTTTTAAGAGGACGAAAAACTCTGAGTAATATCGGAATAAAAAAAAAGAAAAAAACTGCAAATAACTATATGCCCCTCGGCTTCTATTTGCGTATTTATTTATTCGTTTCTCTTTTTCTTTGTATTCTTCTCGTTCTTCCTTTTTTATGTAAGCGAGACATTACACACATCAACATGATAGTAAAGGGTTCATGAGAACGTTTGAAAGAAAACAAAAACGAAAACAAAAAAAAAGGAAAAAGAAAGAGAAAGGGGAAAAAATTGTATAAGCATGTGCATCTATGACTCAAGAATGAGCAACAGAAACTGAGAAATTTGCATTCTGGCAATCACTTTGCTTTCGGCTCGTCTGTTCCTTAAATCCCTCTCCTCACATGCGCACACAGCCACAGCTGCAGGTACATGTATGTAGGTATGTAAATATGTATATCAAATAGCAAATAGCAAACGAGGATCACTTTCCTTCGGCCTCGGCGTTCACCAGTGCCTCCCAAGGGCAATCTGTGTCCCATGGCGTGAGGCCTGTGTCATCAAAAAAATGTTCCACGTAGGGTGCAGAGACTTCATCCAATGTCTTCTTCTCCCACTGAGGATTTCCTGTCTTGTCAATTAGCAGAGCCTTCACGCCAATCAAAAACTCATTAGTCTGCGCAATGCGTTGAATAACCACGTACTCCATGGACATGGCCTCCTTTACATCATTCATACGGGATGCACGCCGAAACAATTCCAAAGTCACCTTGAGACATGTAGGGGAAGCCTTGCGTAATAGCCCCAGTGCCTCGGTTGCGAAATCACTGCTGTCCTTGGAGAGAGACTCAAATATGCCCTCCACTGTGGTTTCATCATTCAGTGTAAAGTTCTTCGCGATGGTTTCCCGGTGCGGCTCCAGCGAGAAGGGCGGCAGCTCCTTCACGGAGAACTCCTCCAGGCACGCCCCCACCTTCGACGTGTCGTCAATGTTGCACAGCCGCTCCTCCAGCTTCGCAAAGGAGGCGTGAGGGACATAATGCGTGGCAAGACCCGCGTGCACCAAATCAGCTCCCTTCAGGCGGGCGCCAGTCAAACCGAGATAGAGGCCTAATCCTTTAAAAGGAATCCGCTGAAACAAATACGTCATGCCATTATCAGGAAACATACCAATAGCGGTCTCCGGCATTGCAAAGACGGTGCGCTCCGACGCGACACGGTATCGTCCGTGAACCGAAATGCCCACACCGCCTCCCATAACATATCCATTCCACAGAGAGACTTGGGGATTGGGCATCGTGAGGATGTGATAGTTCAGACGGTATGTCATCTTCAGAAATTGATACAGGGAACCATTGGTGACAATATTTCGCACATCACCACCAGCACAAAAGCTCTTCTCACCGGCGCCCTTCAAAATATATACAGCGCGGTTAGGAAGAAATGGATGTGGTCTCTTCAAGTGCAGCCAGAGCATGCGTTGAGCCACTTGGAGTGACAGAGCGTTAAGCGCACCGGGGCGGCAAAGGGTCAAAAGACGCGCACATGGGTAGTTAACAACGTGCAGTGTGTCTGTACTCTCCCTCTTGGGATCAAGCAAATCAGAGTCAGGCGATTCCATCATGCGTGGGAAATGGAACTCACCACCGGGGAGAAAAACGTTCTTAGAATATGAAAATCAATTCCTATCCTTCCCCCCTCTCTCTCTATTATATCGACGTATCGTGTTATGAACGTTGGAATCAAACAAATATCAATATTCAGATTAACTATTCTCCTATTTTTCTTTTCTTTCTTTTTCCCCCAATCCTTCTTTTCGCTGTTTTGACGTCGGGCTTCTTGTACTCGTGTCTGTGTAGAGAAAAGAAGAATGGAATTTTTGGCGAAACATTATATATATATATATATATATATATATCACAGGGACGAGAGATAGAACAAGCACACAAATATTCACCTCAGCCGCAGTGAGGAACGAGGAAGAGAGGGGGGAAAAGGTGACAGTTTATAGTTGGCTTTTTTGTCTTGTTTTGTCCTCGTTTCCCCCACTCTTTTTTGTGTTTAAACGGTAACAAACGCAACCCTCCACATCACACCAAACATAATTGGAGGGGAGTGTGCACTCTCTCACTCCCACCCCGCCTCCTCCTCTTCCCGCCGCTACGCTCTAAAGACGGCGATGCCGCCCGCCCGCCCCTCTCCGTCAGTCTCGTCGTCGGGCTCCGAGTCGTCCATCACCGCGCGGTGCCGCTTCGCCCGCCCGGCCGTGTTCGCCTCACACGTCCACCGCGGGCGGAGCTCTTTTTCCCCCACCGTCACGGCGACCGCCCCGTCGTCGCCGACCACCGCCAGCCCCGCCGTCGGCCCCAACGACGAGTGCAGCCGCCGCGTCCCGCCCGATGCCGCGTCCCCGTCAAACACTAAAACACCGCCGTCGTGCGTTGCGGACACGAGGTGCATTTCCCCGGGAAGAAATCCAAAGAAAGCGGGTTGCTGTGTGCACAGCTTCCGTTCATAGGTCGTGAGGACCTGGGTGCATTTCCGGAGATCCCAGCAGAGAATTCGATTCTCCCCAAGCCGTGCCCCGGCATACACGAGATACTCCGCTGTCGGATGAACTTGGATCTGTGCGACGCCTGACTTCAAGCCACGCAATACCGCAGAAGTCCCACAATATCGTGTATCTACAACATCCACATTTCCAGATCGTATAAATCCAGCCAATATCATGTTTTCTTGGTATGGTGCCGGTCCATCTGAAAGAGCAGAGACCATACCCTTTGAAAATGGTGAAGAATAGGACGACTGAACAGTGTTCCCCTCGCGAAGAAGATTGTAGAAACGCACATGCACATGGTCGTCAGGGCCTCCGTATCCAGCCACCACAAATGTGCGAGATTGGGTCCACAAGAGGGAATATGGACTCGCCGATTTTCCAACAGCATTATAGCAGCAGTATGATGCGCGAAGAGAGGCGTCATCTGCGTCCCATAACTGTAAAGGGCAACTGCTACACGCCGTTAAAAATGAAGCATATGTGTCCCCATCCTTAAAAGGGCACCATTTCACGTCAATAGCAGGATATGGTAGCTTCACCCACGGAACAGAATGATTTAAATGCATAGAGGGGAGTCCATCCTTCCCTTCCGTGCTAACAGAAAGAAGAGGGACTGAGCACGCACTCCAGGTTGCCAAAATGTCTCTTTTGGGGGATCCAGCTAAATAGTCCGGAGCAACCGCGAGGCGACGAAAAAAAATATTCTCCGGGGCATTCAGTTTACTTGAAACTAATGAAGGCGACATTGTTGTTGTTGTTGTTGTTGTTGTTTTCTCTTCCCTCCTTTCTTCTTACTTATTGGTGGGGGTAAGGACTTCAGAAGACAGAAATGAAAACAGGTAAATACATTACAGAATGTTTGATTGCTATTCCTTTTACCTCCACAACATATGCCAAAAGATATTCCCACCATGTAGATGAACTCAATTCAAACAAGCAAAACAAAACAAAAACTGATGAGAGTCGTAAACAGGATGAGCGATACTTGTTAGGACCATATAACTTTGATTCTGGGAAACGGTCTATGATTTAGTTTATGCTGGCAAATCGTCGAGGGCCTGCTGGATTGCTGCCATGACATGACACTCCTCTGCGTAGTGGGGAGTTCGGGGTCCCTCACGTTCATGTCGTTCCTCTGTCTCCGCGACGGCGTCTAGGATTTGACGCAGTAGTGTACGCATCGTCAGAATCTCCACTTTAAGAGCACAGTGCGTTATCCGAATTGTTTCCTCCTCGTACTTTTGCACCTCAAACAGTTTTTTTGCAACAGCAACACGTGTTTCCATTTCCTTGAGGAAATCCAGGCACCCTTTCTCTGTCGGTGGTATCATGGAAAATGCGCTCAATATTTTGGTGCGAAGTGCTGCCTCCCTTGATTCCATCATGGTGGCAAACTCACGCTCTAGTCTATCGTCCTCATTCTCCTCTGGTGAAAGAAATGACCGGACACGATCCAAAATAGCGAGGAGGAGGGGATGCAGCTGATAACCTTTTTTCTGAGGCTGCACGCTACCGGAATTTCCCAATGATTCTGCAGCGGGTAATGCAGTGGGCACGTTAGCTGTGTTTGCATCCGTATTCTCTTCCGCTTCCATAGAATTTTTGCTTCTGGCACTGATGCGTGAGCAATCCAAGAGAAAAGAAGAGCCGGGTGGTGGTCGCATTGAATCATAGGGGCCTTTGACCCGCATGGAGGCCGCCTCCACTAACACTGTTTGATGGCCTTCACTGCTGTCATGTAGACCGTCACTCTTCTGCGTGTTCCTGCTGTTGTTCACACCCAAGAAGGAAGACGACATGGAGCTTCCCGGCATCGGCGGCTGGGTGCTCTCGTCGTCCTGCAGCGGGCGTCCGTGGTCCTGTGACTGCGAGGCAGTTGTTGTGCTGTTCGCAGACCTGACGGACTCCTCGCCACTCAGCACTCTTCGCCACGTGGGTGCATTCCGTGCCAGCTGCGGAATGACACTCGGCGGGTGCCGCAGAAGACGGTCGTGGACGGACGCGTAGACGAGCTGCAACATCTCCATGTTGTTCTTCCACAAGTATCTCTGTCCTTTGGTTGCCTGCACGGCGTGCCGGAAGTCACTCATGGCCATCGCACACTCGAACGAACTGGGAACAGAGCGAAGAAACGTGTAGAGCGTGCAGGAGGCCGTGACGGGGTCGTCCGCCGCCGTCGCTTGATTCGCGTCTACCGTGCGCAGCCGAATAATTGGAAGCGACATGTGGCAACAAACACACAGCTAAGAGGCAAAACTATTTCTTTTTTTCTTGTTATTTGAACAAAGAGAGAGAGAGAGAGAGAGAGAGAAAGACATAGAAAGATAAAATAAAATAAAAAAAAGAAGTAATATTGGTAGAAATCCACATTAGAATTGAGAAAATAGAATGTTCACTATGTTGTCGTGTCAGCGAGAAAAAAAAAATACAGATATGTATATGTATTCATTACCTACAGAACATCGTTGTCTGGCTCCTCCCCGTCGACAACTTCCGAGCGGTGTTGCGGTACCTCTGCGCCGCGAGGAACATGTCTCGACATCTCCGCCTCTACTCGTGTAGCCAACAACACATCAACAAAAACCGCGTGAGAAAGAGCGCCCACTCGCTGCGCTCCTCCTCGCCGTCGGTGGCGAAGATCCGTTCGCTGCATTCATCCCTGTCGCTGAGGTACTCGACTGCGAAGTATGTCTTGCCGCAATCCACCGCCTTTGCGCAGGCCGCCGCCCGCTTCAGTCGTCAGAGCGGCACGCGCCCCCCGCTCGAGGTGCCGCGGCATCCCCTCCTTCCCCGTCAGCGGCGCCGGCACCACTCGCACGGTTTACCGGCGGCGGCGTAACTCCCGCGTCGCAGTCAACATGAATCGCACACGGCACGCCGCACCGCACGCGTGTCTCCATGCTACGGTGCAGCTGCAGGTCCAGCAGGCAAACCTCTCTGCGCAGGCGGCTCAAGAGATCCGCATCGCACGATTTGGTCGCCGTCATCATATCGGGAAGAAATCAACGCATACACAGAGTGAGAGAGAGAGAGAGAGTTGTTTATGTATGTGTGTATGTATGTATTCTTAACTACAACTGTCACAAATGGTGGGATTCCCGCAGTGACCACGGATTCGCGTCCAGTCACGAAAAGGGAAAGTCCAAACAATAAAAAAAAGGAAAGTTTGGAGAGAAATATCCACAAACAACGCCAAAGCAATAAACAGTTTATATATGTATTGGTGATACCCCACGACATCATTTGGGTACACACTCCATTGCACGTACTGAGAGTGTGTAAAACCGTACCATATGAATTTTTTTTTTCTCACACATATTGTATATAAACACAGCCTGCCCTACATCTCCTATATTCTCTTATATCCCAACAAAATGCACAACCTACACACACACAGAAACACTCATACAGACCACAGAGAGGAAAGGAAAGAGCAAAGTCTCCATAATACCTCTCCCGCACCGCAGAACGTTTTACTATTGGTGGATGGAAATATGTCTGGAATAAAGGTCTGCCCCCCCCTTCCTCAATATCTATCCATTTACTAACACACTTTCCCCGCCTAATTTATTATTAATATCACTTTGATTTCCCTTTTTTCTTTTGTTCCCCCTCCTCTGTGTGTGGGCATGTGTGTTTGTGTGTGTGTGTGTGTGTGTGTGTGCATTGCCTTCCTTCTTTCACCCTCACACATTTCCCTAAACACTACGCATCGCACAAGGCACCCCCTCCCCACCTCCTCTTATTATTATGCCTCTTTACTCCTGAATGAGTTTCTCCGATCCGGGGATCGAGACGGAGCCCGCGTAGTGGTGCTTCGCCATCGCGCCCGGCTTGTTCCACGAGAGGTACTCCATCTCCCGCGCGTACCGCTTCTGCGCCCACGTCGGCATGTCCTTCCCGAGGAAGAAGAAGGCGCAGGCCATCGCCTGGTACCAGTCGACGTTGGAGACCATGACGAAGGTGGCTAGGAGCGTCGGGACCGCGAGCACACCGTTGCGCAGGAGGATGTAGACCGTGCGGTTGTGGAAGTGGCCGTACTGGATGAAGGACGACCACAGACGGCCGCCGAGGCCACCGCAGACAGTGATGGGGTAGAAGTTGTTGTACGGGGCCATCCACGCCACCTTGTTCCAGTTGAAGCCGAGGAAGTCGCCGGCGATCAGGCGCGCCGGAAGTGGTGCCTTCGGTGGAGCCATAATTTACTTACGGATTTTTCTTGTTGTTGGTTCCTACGTTCTCAATCTGTATGTATGTGTGTGCGTTTACCCAGATATTTGGTAAGAATATGAAAACAAGAAAAAAGACAAAAATAAAATAAAATAAATAAATAAATAAATAATAACAACAATAATAACGGAAGCACATGCATTCAAAGCAATAAACTTTCATCGCAGACAGAGAAAGGAAGAGAAGGAAATACCAACCCACCTACCCCCTCCTGCTCCTCAGTGAGAGTAGCAATAAATAAAGGACGATACATGAGCAGGCAGAAGAGTCATGGAGTGCGGCCACGTTCAATCAACGTGCACGCCAAAGAGTTCACGGGCGTACTGCAGTGCGGCCACCTCCGTCCGCCGCTCTAGGTCCACCCGCTGCTGCTCAACCCGCATTATTTCCATGCGCTCCTGTTGTGCGACCGCCTCATCTGCCGCCCGCTCAATGCACTCATTTCTACACACACCGCCCCCTCCTTTTTCTGCCCTCTCCGCCGCTCGCCGTGCGAGAAGTGCGACGCGCTCATGCCGCACCTCCAACGCGAATGACTCCGCTGCCGCCACCTCCTCGTCGATGTGCCGCTCGAGCTGCTGCACAACTGCAGACACCACCACCCCGTCCCGCCCAGAGGCGGCGCACGACAAACACAAGCGCACCACCTCCCGCAGCGCGGCGTCCACTTCCATGTAAGCACACCGCTCCTTCTCTTGTTCCGCCGCTGCCGCCGCCTCGCACCGCCGCAGCTCCGCCCGCAGAAGAGAGTTCTCCCGCTCCTGTGCCACGAGGCGGCCGAGGACGTCTTGGATCGTCAGCGCATGCAAGTCTGCCGTAGCACTGTTGGTGAACATCACTCAGGAGGAAGAAGAACAATAACAGTAACGCCGCACACCACTTTGTTGTTTCGTTGAGTCCTCAGCACTTCTTCTTCCTCTTCGCTTTCGCGACACCCAGCTGCGCACAGACGCGGAAGGAAAAAAAGAAAAGAAAAAGGAATAAAATATAAATCAATGGTACATAAGTTCATAAAAAGAGCTGTACACGCGGACCCACACACCCACGCAGACATACATATATTACCGACAATCACAACAAGAATCAGAGTCTCTCCTTCCCTTTTGATATATACCTCTCGTTCACTCTTGGATTGTTCAGCTCCAGCTGCTGCTATTTCCTTCTTCTAATCGAGTCAGCCCGTCATCGCCCATCACTCAAGGCCGGCCCCCGACGGTTGATTCATCGCATCAAAGTGGTCAATGCTCGCACCGTCGTCTTCGTAGTTCAGACCGACGAACACACGCTGGCGCCGTCTCTGTATGAAGTTCACTGCAGCCGTCACAAATCCCCTGGACACCTTCTTCACCATTACAAACGGCAGAACCAAAGTACTCGTGGACTCCCCCACCGCAATAGCCGAAATGATGAGGGCAACGTAGTGACAGACGGCACATAAGACTACGAGAAACGCAAACTGCACGTTGGTGAGAAGCATGTGGAGCTCCTTTGATTCCCCGTTGGCACTGGAGGAAGAGGAGGAGGAGGAGTTGCTGTACAAGGCACTACCCGATGATCCGGAGTCCATTTGTAAAAATATCTCCTCCCGCTAACCAAAACTAGAATACTATATATAACGCTCGCTTCACACTTCTCTCTTTTTTCTCCCCCTCTTATTTGTTCTCTTCGCTAGGGAAGTAGGGATTGGATGTCAAACCCGCATCAATGCTAGCAGGATTCGTGTGGTGCAGCACACGCAGAGAAAAAAAGAGAGAAAGAAAGAAGAGAACACTCTCCTCATGCGCACTCAATGATAAGAAACATCCGACAATGAAGCAAAGGAAAGGAAGAGGGAGAAACGAAAAAAAAAAAGACCCACAACACACAACAGTCACACTTTCCTCTCCGTAAAAACAGCAGCAATAACACTGTGAGTGATTAAAAAAGTCCGAGTCAAAATTTCCGCACAGAAAATGGAGTAATAGATGAACGTTTACTGCGGCGTCTGTGCTTTACGTCCTTCTCCCAATCATTCACCGGGCCGTTCTCCACACTGCCACCCAGCCGCCGCACTGCGCTCCCCAACTTATGCATCCTTCGCCTGTGGTGCTGCCCCGCCCGACTGCCAAGAAGATTGTCAACAGCGTCTGCACTAGCAGTAGTACTACTTGCAGATAACGAGGATGATGATGATGAAGTTTGATGGGTCTCCACTTCGTACTCGTCGTCTAGCACCTGCGGGTATTCGGCACTAGCTGTGCTGGCAGGCCCCCACGCCCCGGCGGGATAACCCAGCCGGCGCAGCAAGTACCGCAGCGCATCCCCAATCGCCACCACACGCTCCTCCAGCTCTCGTCGCTCACGCATCGTTCCGCACTCTATTGTCAGAACAGTCGTGTCCGTCTGCGACTCTGCGCAGCGACGCACCGTTGCCTTGGCCACCACCACCAAACTGTCCAGCTCACTCCTTACAGCCTCATGCATCTTCATCGGATTCATCTCTGACTCATCCACCATATTTACAACTGCCTTGAGAAAAACTGTCCGCGTTCCTTTGTCAGGAGGACTTTCGGTATTCCACTCCAATGGAAAACCCCCGCTCAGCTCACATGCACGCTGTAAAGTGATGGACCTCGCATGCAGCAGCTCCAATAGCGCCATCACATGAAGTTGTAGAATGCAAGAAGATCGATATTCCGCATGTGTGGAGTTACACAGAGCAGTCGCCAGCCGTGTGCCACTTATAGAAGGACTAATGATACACTTCAGTGAGCGCGAATCCACCTCAGAACCACTCTCTATGGAAACACCGTAGTCCGTGATATCACAGTCCTTCGCATGATGTTGGGATGCTTCCAGTGCATTCACCATTTGAAGCGCCTCCGGGGTAACAGCCACGAATGATTTCCTTATTCTGCTCCGGTGTATCAAAAGACCCCATCGATCACGGAGCCGCACCGTGTCAAGCCAAGGAAAAGCAGAAAGTTGTTGTGCTTGTGCTGCGTCCGTCTGTCCAACAGATAACGGCAATGATGTCGGTGATGATAATTTGGGCAAACTGCCACGCAACTGAATCACACAAATGAAGCAAACATCACCATCGCAGCGTAATGGTGAAGCACGCCATGCGTGACGAGAAACAGAGGACACGATTCCCTCATCGCAGTACGATGGATCTTGTTCTGGGGGCCCATCCTCCAGAGGAACCCACGTTTGCAAGCCATGCTGCCCCTTTGCAGTGAAGGAGCGTAGTACCTCTCGGTCTTCTTCTGTGTGATGATCAAGGAGAGAAACGGGCATGTATTCTCGCCCGGGATACTTTCGTTTGAAATCTGTGAGAACAGAGCAGACAACAGCCTCGTTCTCCAGTGGGTTCATGCTCTGTGTGGCGTACACAACAACGCCCCCTTCTGGTTGTGCATACTCCAACGCCTGTGCGAGTTCCCGTCGCAGGTATGGAAATACTTTGTTCACCTTTGAGCAAACTGTAATAAATCGATTGGCGACAGCTTCGTCTTCCTCTTCTCCCTCGTGTTGTCCCCCGCCGCTGGCTCCGAGCACAGTGCGGGACTTACGACCATCCGCAGATGTACTTGGACAGCAAAGCACCCCGTCGCATCTTCCACTCAATGCATCCCAAACATGCTTTGGGTTACATCGCACCACCAAACGATTTTCAATACCCACATGATAACCCGAAGTATGAAACCGTTCACCACCAAGCACCCCCTCGTCTTCAGGAACATCCTCCACAGTGGCTTTGAGACCCTGCAACCCACCACCACTACGATGATGTTGATGATGATGGTGATACCTCGCCTTTTTCTCTCCAGACTTGGGCAATAGAAGAGATACAATAACAGCCTTTGAAGCCTTATCCCACTCTTCTGCCCCGGTGGCACGAGAAACAGCAAAATGACCGGCAATGTCTTTACTATAGGAGAACTGCTCTGTGCTGAAAGAACGGCTAGACATGTCAAGTATAGTAACATTCTGATTGTCATTCCCTTCCTTTCTGCAGATTCCAATGGCCAAAGGAAGCATCACACCAAGTATATCCATGTCAATGAGAGTATCAGATGCTATCTGTCGCTGCAGCCAGTACATGTGACCAATGGAAAGTGGGGCTCTTGGGATTTCCGGCTGCAACGCCAATGAACCCCCCTTTTCCAATACTTCAGAGATGCGTTCTTCGCTCGTTTCGTCATTTATAATTTCCTTATTCTTTTCCTTCCTCATATCTGCCTCATTCATCATGGGTTCATTTTGTACGCCGCCTTTATCATTATCATCATTCAATAATGACTCCATGAGATCAACCTCGATGTTCTCCACCAGCTCTGTCTCGGCAGGGAGTGAAGTGCACAAGGGCAGTGCACCACAACTGGCACTGCTAGCATTGACATCGTTCTCATAGCCTTCCAATGTGAGTGTCTCTTCGGCCTCGCGGTCATGTGTGTACGGCAGCCGCAACGGATCCCCGAATCGCTGCGTTGGGACCATTTGCACCGTGTAGAGCAGCGGGTGGGCGGCGTGCGGCAGAAACACAACACCACCGCCAAACCGTAAATTCATCACTGCATGCCGCTCCAACTGCCAGCGGACCACAAACCGCACGAATGGCAGCGCCGGATTGACCGCCACAATCGCCGCCGGCGGCCGCAACATCGCGTCAACAAACTCAGATTTATTTTCACCCCCGACGAGCCGCTGCCGCACGTAAAAGTCGGCGAAGAAACATCGGCTCGCGTGCGCCGCCTCCTCCTCGCGCTCGGCGTCCGACGCGGCGGCGGGGGCTCCGCCTGAGTTCTCGACGTCGACCTCATCGTCCGCGGCCCGCGCCAACTCGTCGAAGAAACTCCGCGCGAGCTGCAGCGCCGGGACGTCGTGCTCGTCCGTGTCCGCGCGCATCTCCTCCGCGAGGAACGCCGCCGCCTCCTCGTCGGTGCGGAAGGAAACGCCGTCGACAAACCCGCCGGCGTCGCGGTCCGCTGCGTCCGGCAGGAGCCGCACCGGCGTCGCCTGTCGCCACGCGCCCCGCAGCACCTCCCGCTTGTCGTCGGCAGACATGCGGCCGATCATCCCCCACTTTGTGCGCAGCGACGGTGCCGGGAGCGATGCAATTGCGTGGGGAAGCTTTGGCCTCCTCCCACGGAGTGCGAGACGAACAGGGCAAAACATTTCACAGCAGGTAGTGTGCCTTTCCTTCCCACCACAGCCACCACTACACTACTGCAGAAATGAAATACCAAAGGAGAAAAGAAATAAATAAAAAAACACGAAACGGGAAAAAGAATGCATCTTTGTTCGCTTTCTACAAAGATTTACTGCCCCATCACCACCACCATAAATTCATTCAAATACGTAAGTAGAGAAAGAGAGAGAGAGAGAGAGAGGCATATACAAAGTCACACATATATATATATATATATATATATATTCATTCGCTACGACCATTACTCTGACGGTAAAAAAAGAGCACACACCCACACGAGTGAGAATGTACGGGCATGTCTGCGGTTCCGGCCTTACTCTCCCACACAGCATCACTCCGTCAGCTCCTGAATCACAACCAGCAGGAACTCCTCGTGGCACTTGATGATGACTTCATTCGTGCGGGAGTGCACCCGCAGCGTGTCGACCGCGTCGCCCGCACTGAACAGCGGAGCCGCCTCGCGCGCCAACTCCGCCGCCATGTCTGCATACACGGCAGCCCTCGTGCGGTCCAACTCTTGAAAAGTGTCGCGGATCGGCTCCCCGTCGCGGTTGCAAACGACGACGCCGGCGACGCCCTTCGTGTACGTGAGGAGCTCAAGAACACTCTCCACACGCTCCGCCGTCATGCGATCTTCCCCTATTATATATATATTATTCCTCCTGACGTCCTTGTACCTCCCAGGCGAGCCACATAGAGAGAGAGAGAGAAAATGAAAAAGAAAATGAGGAAGAAATAGAGAAGTTGTGAGAACAGTGTGGGCAGTATATCATCATTGGGTGTCTGTTATTGTTCCCAATGCTCCGCGATGCATATGCTGCGGTGAGAAGCACATGAAGTAAAAGCAGAGAAACACAATACGGAAAACAAAAAAAAAGACTATAAAAAAGCACCGGATTTCCACCCATAAATAAATAGATATATAAATATGAAAGAGGCATAGAACACGCTTTGGTGCCAAGCATCTGCTTTGTTCTCTTTTGTTTTGCTTTTGTTTCAACAACTCCCAAAAAATTCCATTTGTGTAGTTTACAGTTTACTTCCACATTATTGGAAATTATGACATCTCATTTTATTTCACCTCACTTCTCTCTCATTCCACTGCACAAGAAAACAGAAGGAGGAAAATCAAAAGAAAAAAGGAAAACAGAAAAAAAAAAGAATAAATAAATAAGAGAAATGACGGCGATGCCAATTACGTACTTATTCACCCATACATATAAGCATATATATATCGTGTTATATAGTGTTATAGGGTCATAGATATAAACTTCTCTCTCTGTTCCTTCCATAAAACCAACAAGAAGCAAAAGCAAAAAGACACACAAAAAAAAAAGAAAGGAAAGCAATAACAAAAATAGAAGGAATTGAGAGAAGACTAAAGGAAGAAAAGAAAAAAGAAATGAAATATGAAACACAATCTCCAATAGTGTGAGGGCAGTTGAGCATTGGCATGTCACCCCTCATCACACACGTGCATACATGCGCATACATACATACAGTCCAGTAGAGTTAATATACATATTATGAGAAGGCTTGAGTTTTGATTTATTATAAAAACTCCGCTCTTCTTTTTTTTTTTTAGCTACAGTTTATTATATGATGGCATGCGTTAGACATACTGCCATTTCTTTCGTGGTGGTGGCGGGGTTGTGGCGATGATAAACCACCAGCAGCGGTCTTCCACATCAAAAATAGAAAAAAGGGAAAAAAAAGGTGGGGGAAAAGGACTGTCATTTGCTCTTATTATAATATTTTTTTTTATTCGTCCTTCACTTCTGCCTCCCTGGTGATCAAGGACGCCGTATCATGTGCGATGACAACACGAGGAGGACTCCACACAACAGCAATCACTTAAAGCAATTAATAGTCACAACAATGATAATATCGAGGAGAAGGAGAACGGCAGGACTGTTCTTACCCCCAACGGAGTAATTATACATGTATACACATAGATAGATAGACATACGCAAAGAATCAATGGGAAAGAAAAGAAAAGACGCATTTATTATTATTATTATATTTTATTTCTGTGGATGTTCCAAATAAAGAAGTGGGGGAGGTAGATTGTGCCCTTCGGTTGGTAGTGATGAATAAATCACTGCCACTCACATCCACCTATCCCTTCTTCCTGCTCCTTTCAGGCCCTCCGCCAACTGCATCGTGTGTATACATAGAATAAATGATTACATACATACAAAGAAGCATACACATACTATACATTGTAGATCATACTGCACACAATGTATGTACGCATGTCAATTCGCACAGGAAGAACAGGATCATGTGAAATCAAAATATAAAAATAATGCCAAAAAAGATAACAAAGAGAAAGCAAAAACAATTGACTGTTTCACATTGCGAGTGAAACAGTAAACGGACAAAAAAGTAAGAGGGGAAAGTGGATATGGAAAGTATACATATAAAAATATAGATAGATTGCACACACGCACACACACAATTGCAGACAGAGACAGAAGGAATGATGGAATAAGGCCTTGGTAATGTGTCAACAGAACTCCTATCATTGCACTCTTTCCTCGCACAGGAGGTCGTCTATATAAAAGTGAAGAGCACCTGCGGGAGGAGATAATCCGGCGTCACTGTCATCTGCATCCCCGGGTGGCGCTGCAGTTCAGACGATCTCTGCTGCTGCTGTTGGCGGGGGTCCTGAGGCGGCGGTCGGCTGTAGAATGTAGCGGAGGGTTGGAATGGCAGCGGTGAGAGCCGCGTTGTTTGGTTGCCCATAAAGTGCGCCTGCTGCGACGTGTACACAGGGGAGAAAGAGTACCCCGCTGGGTGCGTCAAAATCCGAGTTTGCTGCTGTTGCTGCAGCTGCAGCTGCGGCGGTGATGACGACAACGACTGTGCCATGATGGCTCCACGCATCGTCCGCGGCTCCCCCCGGGGGCCAAGCGAAATAACACTTGCGGGCCGTGGTTGCGCCCGCGTGGTGTTTGCCGGGCCGCTGGCAGTCGCTGCAGGGCGCGGCCCCGTGACGACGGGAGGCTGCCGGCGGTTCATCACACTCACGTCGGGCACCTGATGCCGAGTGGACTTCGACATCTTCGCCGTCGTCGTCGGTGGTGTCGCGTTTGTTGTGCTCGCCAACGACGACGCCGACGATGATTTCGCTGCGGGGTCGACGTGCACGCGGTGGATGAAGTAACACATCCTCCCCCGCGCGCACTTCTCCCGCTCGTAGTGCTTGCAGAGCCGCAGGAGTCTTGCCGCCCCGTGCGCCAGCGCCCCCTCGCTCCCCCGCGTCCTGTACACCTGCTCCGAGGCGAGCGGCTGCGCCTCCGAGGCCTCAGGGCCGCCGCTGTTGATGTAAAGTACGCCGCCGGGCTCGTGCCGCTCGTACGCCGCGTCCGCCATCGACTGCACCGGCGCCGACCAGTGAACCGTCACCGCCCGCACGCGCGAGTTGCGGTTGGCCGCGGTCGCCGCGGCGTGGCGGCTGTGGATGAAGTCGCAGAGGGCGCCGTGCGAGCAGGTCCCCCCGCCGGTGTACATCTTGCAGAGGTAGAAGGCGAAGGTCGGGGCGCCCTTGTCGTGGTTCTTCGCGACGTAATTCTTCGAGCCGGCCGTCGGCTCGATGAGGTCCGGCGGGATCGAAAGCGTCTCCGCCTTGTCGGCGCTGAGGACGTTGAAGTACCCCGCCGGTAGGCCGCTCACGTTGCGGCCCTCCGCCCGCCACCCGCAAGTATACTTGTTATTATTAATATCATTAGTATTATCATTATTATTATTATTATTAATTTTAACCTGCGGTGGGATGGTGGTGACTGATGTATCCTCGCGGTGAGAGTCCGACGAGGTGGAGCTATCGACGAAGACGTCCACAAAATCGTTAATCAGAGCAATCGACGACTCCATCCGTGTCTCTCTCTTTCTCTCACTGTGTGGTGCCTCAGCTGTGTATGAGGAATGGAGATAGTTGTATAACTGTACAAGGCCGTGTTATATATAAAGATATATAAAGATAGATATGAATAACTAATGTATACTGGCTAACTTCACCTCCTCCTCCTAGTGGTACTGCTGCTGGTGGTAAGGTAGAGAGAAGAGAAATACGAGCGTTCTTTTTCTTTTTTTCTTCTTCTTTATCTATTGTTTATATTACAACAGAGAAGGGACCAATACGTAGAGTATGCGGTCACTGTGTGCAGCGTGGGCCTTTGTGTTTATTTCTCCCCCCCTTTATTTCTTTTTTTTCGTTGTTGTTGTTGTTGTTGTTCTTGGTGTTGTCAAATCCTCTCCTTCCTAGTCTTGGTCTGCCCCTCTATGTAGATGTATAATAAAAAATAAAAATAAAAATAAATAAAGAAGAAGAAATAAAAACAAAAATAAAAATAATGAATGAGAGTAGCGATCATAGTACGAACCAATAAACTTCATTTGTTATTTACTTATCTCCAAATAAATATTCCTCCCTTGTTTTTTCTTGTTTTTCTTTTTTATTCTTTTGTTCGTTCCTCCCTCTCTCTCTCTCTCACTCTACCGCTCTATTTTTTATTAGCCGCACAGATCAGCATTTTGATACTTATACACAAATCATACTCCTCACAATGTTACGGAGATATTCAAAATAACAAATACACGCAAAGCAATTTACACGTATCCTAAAATTAATTAATTATTTTTTTCTTTTTTTCGCTGTATTATTATACGTCTCTACATTCAATTAATACTCGTAATATTCAGAAAGTCCAAAAGTAAACAAAAAAAAACGAGAAAAAAATGAAGCAATAAAACGAGAACACGAGAGAAACTCAAAGATCTTTTTTTCAAAAAATTACTACCAAGGATCTGGATCTATGAAATAATAAAAGCAAAAAAAAAGGAAGATAGGATTCTCACCTCACCACACCCCAAACGCACAAAAAAAAAAAAAACTAATAATACTTAGGGTTAAGTAAAAGTAGAGAAAAGTCATGAAATAAAGCCAAAATCAAGAGCTCCATTATGTATGCACATGGAAAAACAGCATCACAGTAATTAATATTATTTATAAATAAACTCAAGACACTGTGTTTGTGTGAGGGAGGGAAGGAAGGAGAGGCGTGTACGCAGCGTCTGCAAGTACACAGCGGCATACCAGCAATTGAGGAAGGATACAAAGAAAAGTCCAAACTTCTTTTTTTCTTCCTATTTTTTTCTTTCTTCAGTCATAAATGAATAAATTATCCCACCTTCTCACCTCTCTCTTTCTCCGCCTCACACACACACACACTCGATGTATGCACGGAAAACTATCATTGACATTATTGAATAATTTTTGTCTTCAGATCGTTTTAAAAAAGAAAAAAGAAAAAAAGGAAAAATAAGAAAAATGTGTCATAAGCTGTAGATAACAATTGCAGAAATGGCAATGAAGTTACCAAACAAAAATAATCCGCTCGGTACAATGGAATAAATATAGCACGAGCACAACCCCCCAACGGCAATGGAAAACACAGACGCAAACGTCCTCATAATGTTATCAGAGTGGTGTATGACCAGTGCAACCAACAGAGCCCCAACCGCCTGCACAAGCACGAGCATTCAGACAAGATAATCAAACCCCTGAAAGTACACCCGCACCATCTCTGCCGGTGAGGATGTCTTCAGTTTTGCGTACAGCCCCACGCCGTTGTTCGCAATCCCACCAGCGGCAAGGCACACAATCGAGTACGACGAGAGATGTAAGTTCTTCGTCGACGTGTACGAGTTCAGCGCCTGCGACGTTGACTTCAGAAGCCCCTCCATGAGGACCGACGTGGTGCTGGAAATTATCGCCGCCGCAGCCGTCGCGATTGTTCCAATTTCATAATCGCCGGTGAATGTTCCCTGTGCTTTTACCGGATCCCCCGCCCCTGCAGGCCCGCGGACGCCGAGCTGGGCGAAGGTCACGCCAACGACGAGGAAGGTAAGCGCCATCCACTGCCGAAGGGAAAAACCGCGGCGGAGGAAACAATACATGAGAAGCGCCGTGATGAGATTGCCAAGGGCGATGTAGAAGATGCAGTTCTGTATGGTGTAGAGCGCCGCCGGGATGAGCATCCAGAGCGCACTCGGGTGCAGCAGCTCGGCGTAAAAATATTTTTTTAAACAGTGGCCATGTCCCTTGACGGGCTGCGCTGATGAAGAAGAGGGGTGAGCCAGGGGACTCATCGCTTTTACTATGCACATCCCCATCCCTACAGAAGTCACTTGCGGAACCGCACGTCTCCTTCGCCATCATTGACTTTGTTTGCGGTCGTTGTGCCTCACACGATTTATCCAACATCATCGTATTTTCTTCATGCCAGTTCACTCTACGCCTCCGGACAAGGCGAAACACATCCAGAACGCACCATAAGAAAGACAATAGTACCTTCATGATCTCCTGCATGGCGACTACATGTGTGACAATAAATTTGTCGGTTTCATTGGCTTGACGCTGCTGTGTATAACTTATGAGCATCACCGCCGTTGCATTTTGGAATGTTAATAATAAAAAGAAAAACAGTTTCCTGGAACATATAGATTGTAACCACTAACGTGTGCCACTATACACTCCATAGACCATTTGCACTTGTTTTCTATCCTGCTACTACTAATACTGCTGCTTCTTCTTCGTCTCACAGTTTATTTATCTATTTACTTATTTCTACCTATATGAGACGCATTTCAATCACAACCGTGACTCCTCCTTTAAAGTATATTGAAGTAAAAACTTACTGCCGCTTTTGTAAGTAAAATATTTCCTTTTTCTTCCCTCCTCCACAGTGTCGTAGTAATGGGTGTGGAGAATGTAGCAGGAGTAGAACTATAAAATATGGAAAAAAAAAAAGGAAAAAACGTGGAAGTATACTTTGTGGATCAACAGACAGCTGTGTTCACAGAGAAAGAAAGAGAGAAATACAGGATCAACATATCTACCACCACACAAGAAGAGAGAGGGACTATGTATCTTTGTCTGTATGTATACACAGAGGAAAAGCGATAAAATAAAAAAAGGGGGAAATACAAATATACTGCAACTATAGACCAAGCGCTCGTCGCTCTGCATTCACATCAATTTTATTGTGTCGCCGTTTCATTTTAAATGGAATACTTAGTGTATCGCAGAAGCCACTCATCTTACGCACTGCAGAACGGCTCATGATGACAACAGACACACCCGACGCCCCGAGCCGTCCAACACGCCCACACCAGTGGGCATAATCCAAGGCGGACTGCGGGGCTGCCAATATCATAACATGTGTGAGATTGCTGATGTCAATCCCGCGAACAGAGGAGGAGAAGCACAGAATAAAACGCCGGGCACATGGTGAATTCCCTTGCGGTGATTTCGAGTCATTCTCCACATGTGGAGTGGAGTTCGCTGCACCGCCCATTTTCCGTTTTTCTTTCTGTTTATAGGGCCATTTCCCCTCATGAAAACCAATCCGCCTCACCGCGTATCTCTCGTCAGGCTGGGCGGGAATCAACACGTGCTGCAGAAAGAGATCCATGTCTGCGGAGTCGGGCAGAATCACCAGCGCCCTCATTGTTTCCTTCGATTCATTTGTGTCCGTTTCACCGGCCGGTGATACATTATTATTATTATTATTATTATTATTATTATTCATGGTGTCTGCTATGCAGTCTCGCTGCTCCTCCAGGGTGTCTGCAGTGTAGAAGAGGTGGTCAATGCCGTCGGGGACACTCACCTTTGAGAGACTTCCCGTCATCTTCGCCCGCCGCGCAAAGCTCTCAATCTCGCCCTCAAATATGCGGGAGGTCCGCGACTCGAGGACGCTCTTCTTCAGAAACCGCCGCACGTGGTTCACCGTCGACCCCGCGAGCGTCGCACTCGTGAAGACGAGCTGCACCGGCGCCTGGTACTTCACAAATCGGTAGAGCTCCCGCAGCAGAAGATTCCCCGCGGCGTCCGGGCGGTTGGGCGGCAGCACGTCGTCCACCTCGTCGACGACAACTAAATCTATCGTGGGCAGGACTGGCGTGAGGGCAAAAGAATGCCGCCGCCCGCCCGCCGCCTCGCGCCGCATGATCGCCGCCTTCCGCCGCTGGAAGAACTCCCAGAAAACCTCCGGTGTTGCGACGCAGACGTACGGCCGCCGGTCAACAAACCGCACGATATTTCCACTGCCGTCCCGCACACACTCCCGCGTGAGGCGGCGGTACACAACACCGCCGGGGACGTCGCTCGTCGCGGCAAACACGAGGCGGTCGTCGCCGGCGTACCACCACATCTCCGCCATCCACGCCGCAACCTGGCGGCACAGTTGATCGTTCTGCGCCAGAAAAAGAACGGAGAATAATTTCATCGGCCCGTCCCGCATGAGGCGGGCAATGAGGGCCAGACAGAGCGCAAACGTCTTGCCAGTTCCCGTTGGTGCACACAGCGCCACGTCCTGCTGGGCGTAAAAGTGCTGAAGAGCGCGGGCCTGCACCATCGTCAGTCCCTGAAACCCACCACCACCATCATTACCACTATTACTATTCTCGACGTCTCCCAATGAACTACCATCCGTCGAATTTTCCTTTGAAAAGCGTCGGTGCAAATACTGCACGAGATGCGGTGGAAGCCCCATGCGCTCTGGGTCAAGCTTCGCCACAGGCCGCTGGGAAAGCTCCTGCAACGAACTTGTCTGCATGGCCGTCTCATCAATGACGATGTCAGAGAGCGAGGTGGCATCACGCAACGGCTCTGGTCGCTTCGCTGTGAAAACCAAAGGCCTAGAGTCGGAGGAGCGGATGTCGGTAAAGTCATCCGGAACATCGCGAAAACGCAGGGGCAAACGCTTCTCTTTGCGCCAGAAGAGAGAAACACAACGTCTCATTTTCGTTTTCCGGGATAGGAACTAGGACACAGCAAAGAAGGGAATGTAAATTAAAAAACGAAAAGAATCACTCTGTCAGCAGAGTTGTTTCTCTCCGTTTTTTTTCTTCCTTATTTGTAGTGTAATTTTTTATTTTTGTTTTAATGGAGCAGAAGAAAGGAGTAAAAAAAAAAAAATTCAATAATAATAAAAATGATCCACAGCAGTCCACCCAAATGCACACATGGTTGAGAAAACTTACGTGGAATATGTATATAGATCACATCTGCATGAACCGTAAGAATATTAATAATAAAAGCACAGCGCCTTAACAGTAATACCAACTGCAGAAGTAGAAGCAGAAATATTTTTCTTCTCTCTCTCTTTTACTTATTCACATTCTCTCTCCATCTCTCTGCATGTTCCCTACATACGTACTGACAGACACAGCGTCATTTTCCCTACTTCGTCCTCCACGGGCACTACTCTTCGGTTTCTTCTTCAGAGCTGGTGGGCTCTTCTACCTCCACCTCGCTCTCAACACTCTCCTCACTCTCCGCCCGCTTGTTCACTGGCTGAACCTCCTTGCAGCGATACTTCATGATCTCGACCGCCGCGGGTTTGTAATAATTGGCTCCAGAGCACGCAATACGGAGAGCAGGCATATTTGTATCTGTACAATGTTGAGCTCTGCTTTCCCTTTTGCTTTCTTCGTTAAGTGACCCTAGACACCAAACGCACTTCTGCTAGTGGATTTTCTTTGTATACCTCTCTCTCTCTCTCTCTCTCTCTATATATATATATATATATATTCAGTAGGTGTGTGTGTGTGTAGAAATTATTGGGAGGACAAGTGAAGAGAGGAAGAAGCAACAAAACAGAGAGAGAGGAAGAAAGAGAAAAAGAGATAACGCTCACAAAAAAAAAAACGAGGTTGGAAAAAGAAACAAGAATAAATAAATATCACATTGACCACAATCGCTGCTTAGCGTCTCTCATAAAGCAATACATACAAACGCATCACGTGTCCCGCAAAACATGACCACGAGTACATGCCGTAAATAGTTCTCGCTCAAGACTCAAAATTCACACACACACACACACACATACAAATAAATGTATATAAATACCTATATATTTACTGGAGGATATACAAAAATCTCTCGAAGGGAATCACAGGCTGTCGAGCTGCAAGTTCTGCTGCGGACGACATAAATTCCAAGCTGAGCTCCATTGTTCCTTGTGTCTCGCGGACACGTCCCATTCCCTCGTACGCGGCGGTGAGTGTGGGACTCGAGAGAATCGCCAGTTGAAAGTAGTGCGCCGCCTCCACCAGACGTGTGGCGCTGAGTGCATGCGGCTGGTTCGCCCTGAGCGCCTCGAGGAGGTACAGGCGGCCCAGCTGCACGTACGACTCCGCGTGTGCGTCGCACGCCTCGAGCGCGGTGAAGAGCATCGACTGCAGCGAGAGGATCTCGTGCTCGTCGAGGAGTGTCTGCTGCTCCTGCATGAGGCGCTCGTCCTCGAACTCCCGCAGCTCCGCGACGAGGCCGCCCAGTCCGTCGGCCCTGTGGCGCAGTCGCAGCGCCTCGACGATTCTCTCGATGCGGTCGATCTTCAGCCGCGCGGCGCAGCAGACGAGGTCGGCGTAGGCCCGCCCGTGTTCCTCCCGCACCGCGTTGACGTAGTCGAGCCCGGCCGCCACGACGACGTCGGCGACGGAGGCGCAGTCCACCTCCAGCGCGACGTGGGCGAGGAGGGCCCAGTGGCCGGCGACGCGGGAGGTCCCGCTCTCACGGCTGCTCCAGCTCCCGTCGGCGATCACGGTCGTGCCAATGTCAGGCGAGAGGAAGAACTCGTCGGAGGAAACTCGCTCAGTCATGTACTGCGCCGTCGCCTGAACACGGGCGACGAGTACTAGCAATAATTCCTCGATGCCCTCAAGTTGACGCGGATCCGCAGTACTCGTTACATACTGCATCATTATCAGAAGCAGCCCACTTACAATGTACTGGGGATGGAATTGCTCTGCGTGACATGCCGCCTCCAAGGCCTTGTCATAATCACCAGTGGCAGAGGAAAGAAGAGAAAAAAGCACCCATGCATTTACATCCGAGTGATTTTCTTCTAGCAAATCATGTACCAAAGACAAGGCACTTTCTGTTTCCCCAAGGGTGGCCATAAGCCAGCCAAGTTTTACAAGTAGCACACAGTTGGTGGGATCTTTATCAGTGCTTCCTGCAATCATCTCCAATGTCCCCCTCGCCAACTTCTTTGCCTTTTTTTCCAGTGTACTGCGAGCATCCGTATCCTGCACAACGGCGCCGAGGTGGTAGCACGCCCACGCGAGATGCGTAGTGGTTAAAGGGCAGTGGTGTGCATCAAGCGCCAGCTCTGCCAAACGCACACTATTACGCAGTGAGGAGACCGTTCCCCGTTCCTTCTCATGATGTGAGGCCAACATAAAAAAACGTGCCGCCAACCAACGCTGTGGGTTTGGTTTGGTGGGGACTGTCAAGGCAGCACTGGAGGAGCCTGTCTCTGATGCATCAGATAACTTACGGCGGCCATCATTTTTTTCTTCCTCATTCTCACCACCTCGTGTGGGTCGGGAGTTGGGTTGGTCCTTCCCTGCCAGCAGAGACTTTGCGGTTTCCTCCAACATCTCCAGCAAACGCTCCGGGGGAATATTCCTGTTCTTCAGACATAACATGGACACCTCTACCCATTGTCGTGCGGATGTAGGCGGAAGGATGCCACGCCGGGGAGCCTCCACATTTCGGGGTACATCTATCTCACCAGCGTCTAGCGGGGCAACCACCGACACGCCCCCAGAGCGCGAGGCAGATCTTGTCATTTTTTTCATATTGGTTTCTCGTTGTTGGTATTGGTGTTTTCTGTTGCCAAACTATTCGCTCACAAACAAAACAGCTACACACATGCAACTACTGTAGTACTGCACCAAAAATATCACCTGTGAGAACTCCGTTGGTTCTTCCCTACGCAGTTATCAGTCCTACCGAGGATTTTTTTCTTTTTTTCTTTTTGATGTTGTTTTGGCTTGTTTGCTCTTCATACGGAGTTCTTAAGATGATTCCAACGCGTAGAAGGAAAGGAAAAAGAAAGCAAAAAAAAAAATGAAACGGCGTAAGAAATAAAGAACTAAGCAAGGGCAAACAGAAAAATGAAAATAAAATAAAATAAATAAGATAGCAGTTCTCAGATTTACTCCCCAACATCATGCAACCCTAAAAAAAAAAAAAAAGAGGTGCATCCATAGTCGTCATGTGCGACTATTGTTCCTTCCTGAGAGTCGATGTTGATCAAACCCACCTTCTGTGGTTTTCACTGAGGTCAAACTCTGCTGGCAGCACCTTGTCCGCCTTTTGAATGATTGTTCCTCGTCGGATAGACAAAATGTTCAGGCGATCATCGAGTACCCCGCTCACAAGCGGGTGCTCCTTCAGCTCGGCGCCGTTAAGTCCCTCCGAGAGCGCTATCGACTCCTTCACGGTGGCCATGCGCACCAGCGCCGTCCCGGTGAAGGCACCGCTGCGGTCATCCACGGAGATGCGCACATCCTCAACGCGGCCATATTCCGAGAAGCAAACACGCAGCTGGTCCACCGTGAACCAATACGGCAAGCCGTCCACCACGACATCCGGCACAAATGTTTGGACGGGCAATGTGCTGGCGCCATTATTCACTCCTTCTGTCTCTGTGACAGTTCCACCAGGGGCGGGCCGTCCTTCCACCACCTCTACAGGCACATCCTGCAGCACACGGTCCGCATCAGCTAAAGTATACACGTTAAAGACAGGGTCGTGAAACGCTATGAAGGCCAACTCAGGAAAGTAGGCATTTCGAACAGCATTAAATGCATTTTCTGTAGAATCAACAGTAACAATAAAATCCTGCAGAATCGTTATCATGCTTTCCGGGTGGTCAGCATGAGAAGCCGCCATCTGCCGTCGCTGCAGCAGCTTACATGACACCTGACCGTACCGACCAAAATATCGATTCATTGTTTCCTCATCATGCTCAGACTCCGAAATCATGCGAACAAAAAGATGCGTCGTCGTTGTTTTGGTAGAAGATAAAGTCCCACCCTGCAAGGGCGGCCGCACATAAAATGTGAATTCTTCTACTGCTCCTGCTGCTGCCGTTGTTGATGATGGTGTAGTTTTTTCATCGGCTGGAACCGTTTTTGGCGAAGGCAGTGACTTCATTTTTCCCTCCGTCTCCTCCTCCGTCTCCTCCTCCGCCTCCATAACGGTGTCATGTAAAGGCGGATGTATTCTCAGCTGCTCCGGTGAGATACTTTCTACCTCTTCTTCCTCTCGGAGCCGCTTGCGGGTGCCTGATGACGATGGTGATAATGGTGGCGAAGGCTGTCGGTGAATGGGACGCGGTGGTGAGCTAACAAATTCAGGAAAGGACAGAAATGAAAGAATGTGAGTAAACACCTCAGGCGGGCAGAAAACTCCAAAACGACGCTGTAGACATAATAAAATAAGTCTTGTGTGCTTCTTTGCCGCGGGGCTCACACAAGAGAAGAATATCGGAAGGATAAAACAGTTCTCCGAGAAGGCGCTATGAAGGTGTGGAACCAAGTGGAGGAGTCGTGCCAAATGGTGATGGAAAAGATCGCATGTAAGAAGATCCATCTAAACACTTCCAGCTCTCGTTTGTTCTTATATGTGGTAGTGGTGGGTTCCCTCCTTTTTTTTTCTTCCTTGCTTTTGTTTGGGCCCGTTGCAGTCCTCTAAAGAGTAGCAAACGACATTTAAAAAAAAAAAGGTGAAAAAAGTAAATGCGCAGACATATCGATATACAATACACACAGATAGGGAGAACGAAGGAAAAAGAAGGAAAAGAAATAAATAAAATTCATTTGTTCATATGTGTGCCTGTATGCGCATGTCTAACAGAACCTCATGACACACACACACAACTTTCTTTCTCTCTCTCCTTTTTTTTTCTCGTTATAATTCTTTTTTATTTACCAGTTAACCGTCACTTACTCCACCGTTATCTCTTTTTCTCTGCTTCGTTAATGGGGAAGCCGCCAGAATTGCATATTGCTGAGCGCAGCGTTGCAGCATGTGATGCAAACATCTCAATTGCATCTGTCAAGCGCGAGACAAGAAGTGGAAACCTCCCCTGGTGCAGCAGAGTAACAATCCCGTCCTTCTCGTCAACTACGACCGTAACGAGTCCATCGGCCACGCTCTCCTCCGCCGCGTTCGTGTCCACTAAGAAATGCATCCCGCCCCCCGCAGCCGCACATATGCCAATGGTGGTGGCGACGGGAACACTGTGAAACCGGAGATGTATACTCTCCACCACGTCCCCACTAGGCAGGCGTGCTTTTGGAAGCACCATGTTGTGCAGGGCGGCGACGGCAGCGTGCAGCGCAGCGGCGCGAAGGCCCCCATCCGCGTTCATCACGGTGACGACGACGTGCAGCACCCAGCACGCCTCGCCGTCAACCACGCAGAGCCGCGAGAGATCGAGGCAGGAGACGATCGTCGCGCGAACAAACCTCGCGACGCCGTGCAGCGCCGCCTCCGTCTGCCCGGCGCCGTGGCCCGGGAGAAAGGGCGCGGTGACATCAACGGTCAGGCGGCCGTCGCCGGGGGACCGCGAGGGCGGCGGGCCAAAGACACCACGGACGCTGCAGGCGATGCTCGTGCCCGTGTCATCTGTGTAGAGGGTCGATGCTAGCAGGCCGTTCTTCTTCATCCCCGGCAGGGCGTCGTGAAGAACGTGGGGAGTTCGCATGCAGTTAAATGCACGCTCATCCAACCGTTTGCCCTGAGCGAGAAGACGCAGGATGTGGTGCTTGAAGGAACTGAGCTCCACAGCACCGGTGGCGGGCGGAAGGGACATGTAGACAGGCAGTTTACCTTTCCTATCTTAAACCATAAACACTATTATCACTATGTATGCATGCACCGATAGGTGTGCGTATACATATATGTGTAGAAGGAGATAAAAAGAAGAAAAGAAAAACAAAGGAAAAAGCAAAGTGAGAGAGTGAGAGAGTGAGAGAGTGAAAGAGAGAGAGCTGTGAATGGGTCCATGGACCAAAGAATATATATATATATATATATATATATATATATATATATATATATATATACATCTTCATTTCCACCACTGCCTACAGTGGTGTTATCCTCAATTATTCTCACTTTATCTTTTTACTGCAAATTACAATAACAATCTAAAATATATTATTACATTCGTCTTAAAACAGTCCTCAGATTTTCATATATATTTTTTTGGTGTCTTTATTTTATTATTTTTCTCAGTTGTTCCTTCCTTTCCCACATATGTTATTTACAGACATTTTACACACAAAGTCAATTGTATGCCATAAATAAAAAAGAGGTCAAAGGGAAACATAAAACGGAAAAAAAAAGAGAAAAGACAGTGCAACGACACAATCACACATCCCTAGAGCATGACCACAAAAAATCAACAAAAACAAAAAAAAAGTTTTAGGATATTACCTAAATCAATATATATATATGCCGGTAGAGGAGGAGAAAGCCTAGGAAAGTAATTTTGTTCCGCATTCTGAACAGAAGCGCTGGGGTTCGGCACGAAGTTTTGCACCGCACTCAAAGCAGAAGTGCTGCTTAGGAGTACCCATGGAAGCACTTCTCTGTTTACTCTCAGTCCTCGGCTGAGAAAAGGAGGGGACACTTTTGTTTCCATCTTGAGCGTCACTGACAACAGGGGACAATTCCTGTGGCCTTTCCTGCGACTGTGACGAATTACGTGCCGGAACTCCCGTGTGTGCCTCCTGAGGCTCACGACGAACATTAGTCCTTTTCTTTGTCCCGGCAGCCGTAGTATTAGTAGTCACAGGAGTAGTAGCAGTTGTTGTTGTTGTTTTGGCTCCAGCAGCGGTAGCGGCAGTTGCTCGTGCTGCTGCTGTAGCCGTGTGGTGGGTAGCAGTGGAAGCGGCAGGCCTCGGTGTCGGCCTCCTCCGCTCCAGACATACATCCTCGTGTTTCTCAAGTCGTTCAGCGTTGAACGTGCGACTGCAATAGCGGCACCGCGGCAGCGTCTCCTTCTTGTTCAGATCGACCTGCAGGCGCGAAGGGACATTCTTAAAATGGGAGACGTTGTTCAACGGGATTTTCACAGTGCTCTTCCCAAATGTGGTGTCATCGTCAAATGTTTGGGAATCACCGGAGTGTGACGCCGTTGCCACCGTCGCAGGAACAGTACGAGCATTGGCATTCGTTATATTATCCTCCACGTGAAGACTGTCAGACTTATTCATGCTATCTCTTCGCTCTGATACAGGAGTGCTTTCTCTGGGGTTGCTTTTGGATTCTTTGCGTACGCTTCTCCCCTTTACCACCACGCTGGTGGGGTCCGTTGCCACCATCTCCGGTGGCTTCGCTCGTATTATTTCCCTTACCTCTGACGGATTCAAGGCCATTGGACGTTTGGCCTCAGCAGCAGCAACTGCAGTATTAGTAGTAGTAGTGGCATGAGTTTTACCTGCATCACCACCGCCATTATTTTTTTTATTCCCACTACCGAGATTATTATTAATGGCTTCAAAATCACCATCATCATCATCGGTATTGGGTACAGAAATGACAGTCTCCATACATGGTATTGTCGCTGCCAGCGGTTCTACCTCCGGTGAACCAGGACTCTCCGTGGAGTCCGCCCCACATGAAGCTTTACAAGAGACAGAGGAGGGGATTTGCTTATTTATTTTGTGAGAGGTGTGCACCGCTGGGGATGATACTGAGTGTCGTTCTCCCACCGCCGCAGCAACCTCACGTGGCTTTCTGTTAGAAACGGCACACGGCGAAGTGCTATGCGGTCTTCTTAAAGTCTTTTGCGCTTGGGCGTTGTCGCCAGTTTCGCGTGCGACTGGCTTTGATGCACCAGCCGAGCCGGGCTTGCAACTACGCAGGTGGACCTCCAAACGGTCCGGGAGAAACGTGCGCCCGCATGTATCACACTTCAAGAGCATATTTGTATTGAAGTGCTCAATCTGCATCTCGTTGAAGCGGTCGAGGTCTCTCCCCTTCAGCTTTCCGCTGCCGCTGTTGCCGCTTCCCCCCAGCGCCCTCTGCTCCTTCAGGTGCTCCTCGTGTCGCTCGGGGTCGAGCGGCCTCGGCCCGCGCCGCGCGGGGTCCATGCGCTCCCACTCGATGAGCTTCTTCACGTAGCACTGCGGCTGGTGGATCGGCAGGCTGCCGGCGCTGAACTGCAGGCCGCAGAGGTAGCAGAAGAGAAAGTTCGGCCGGGAGCTCTGGCCGCCGCGCGGGTGGGCGGGCTTCGACGCCGGCGGGTGCTCCTGTATCTCCTCCAGGACTTTGTACAGACTGCGCGCGACGATGAGATTCGGCACGGTGCCGCCGCTGCTCTTCCGCGGGGTCGTCGGTGCGGTGCTTGTCTGCCGGCCCACACCCCGCGAGGTGCGAGGGGTCAGAGGACGCACAGAAGGGCTGCTCTGGGGGTCGCGGTGCTTAGAATCCATGTATCCCCTCTTCGTTTGCTAGTATACCTTTTTTATCTTTTGTTGCTCTCCTGGGTGTATATCTGCACGTATGTATGTATATAAATATATGAATTAATATAAACGTCTTTACAGCCGATGATGTTCTCGTAGTTTTTCTGTCGACTGATTTTCCTCCTCTTTTTGTTGTTGTTTTTTGTGTATCGTTACTCGTCTCCTCCTTTGGGAAACTTTCACTTCCCAGAGATTACCGCAGTCACCTTCTTTTTTTCGCTCCTCCGAGGACTAAAATTACGACGGAGTAAACCTAATAAACCCTCCGCGTCCTGCACAGTACACAAAAAATGTACACAAGACTCTTAAAAAAAAAAAAAGAGAGAAAAGAAAAGAATGGAGTGAAGTGAAGTGTAGGCTCACAGAGCAAACATTAATTCATCGCTCATGCACACATAAACAAGTAAAACGCAAGAGTGTCTATGAGTGGGTGTAAATGTGAATGAGTCTCTTTTATTGCTTGAAATAATAATATTGATATTTGTGCATATTCATATATATATATATATATATATAATGTCTTTCCTTCTTCCTTTCTCCCTTCCCCTTGTTCCCACTACCACCCTTCAGCTAGCCGGCAAGTAGTGCATTACTACCATACAAAGAAACACTTTACTTCGTCTTCCGTCGCGGAAGAGTCTTTGCGACATATGGCGTGGCGCCACCCATCATGATTAAATCCATTTCCTCCTCCGTAAAAATGTGCGGGCGGAATTTCTTTGGCAGCTCGTCGAAGGAATCTACAACTGTGCTCGCCGCAGAGGAGTCACTACGAGGCACCGTGGCAGACTTCGAGACTCCCGCACTGCCGCCGCTCTTCTGAAGCGCATACGTGAATCGAATGAGAGGAATGTGTCGTGACAAACACGTGAGACAGAACATATTTTGTTGTTTTTATTTTTTTCGTTTTTGTTGTTTTCCTTCTTCTTTTAGTGCGTTAGGTACTCACAACAAGACACTACCCTCACAGTCTCTCGCTGGTTCACTTTCCTTTACCTGTGTGCACCCACGTAGAGATGTAAAGAGAAAAAAGACAAAAGGAAAAAAAAGAAAAAAAAGCCCCCGTTAGACATCCAAAAGAAGGAACAGAGGTAATACATACAGACATACAGAAACAGAAAGAAACAGGAAGTGTGCATATATATATTCCCTTTTTTGAGTTATTTAAATTTGTCGGGAATTCTTCCGCAACATCATCACAACGGAGGAAAAAGAAACAGGAAGTATATATATATATATATATATATATATATATATATATATATATATATAATCAACACGCGGTTCATGACGAGAGCTCCATCACGACGTAGCCAACACTGGCAGCGGTCCACGGATCAATATCCACAACACCGCAATCTAAGCGAAGTAGAAGCCGCTCCTCCACACAGGCAGTGACGGTACGGATAACGCTCGCCAGCAAATGAAATTCCCCATCAGCAGCAAGCTGCAAGAGCACAACTTTCTTCGACTGTGCAGAACAACTCCCCTGATGCGGCAGCGTAACGCCATATTGAAGCATATTTGTCACCGCATCCACATTCGTGTCAATGTCGACAAGACAAAACCAAATCGTGGGACCTTCTCCCAGTGAAGAGAGTGCAGTTTCCAGGGCCTTGGGATCGACTGCTCCTTTTCCTTTCCTCCCCTCTCCCTTTGCAACGTGCACAACAGACATTTTCGAGGTGCAGCCACGAAGCCACTGTGAAACAGCCACACCCAACACATGTGAGCCGATTGTGCGGGGAGTTGTGAATGCTTTATCGGGGCCAAGAGAGCAACTTGGATCAGGAAGAAACAAAATGATACCAACTTCTTCAAAGTCCCCAAGGAGAGAAAGTAAGAGAGAGCCCACAGCCTCAAGTGACATTGGGTGACGCCAGAGAGAAGGGGGGGAGAGTTCCAGAATTGTCAGATCCCGTCGACCAAGAGCAGATTGAATGGTGCTGTGCATAAACGGCAGATTGGCTATCACTGGCTTGCCTGAAGGAGCATGAACCGCAACACATGGTACTACGCCCACGGCGTCTGTAACATCCGATATCGTCAAAAACTCCATGCGCCGCAGACGTGGATACAGGCAACTCACATATCCATCCGTTAAGACTGTGGTAACCCCAAGACGTTTCGTCAGCGGCGCGGATGAGAGTACCGCGTCCACAAGTTGTTGTTCCGCCAAGAAAAAAACACCGTCAGATTGTGAAGGGGAACATAGAGGACCCTTTTCACCAAATGTGGCCACATCTTGACGCAAGAGAAGCGTCACATGCAAATCGCACTCCCATGAGCGTGTCACATTTTCATGAGGATGCTGCAAAATAAAAACTGAGCAAAGACACTGTTGCAGGGGTTGTGGAAGGCGCTCAGCCCATCGGTTCAAAAATAAAAGAAGTCGTTGTTGCTCCAGTGTACTCAGACAACATTCCGGTCCGTCTGTGGAGTTCAAAGAAAAGCAAAACCTACCAGTGGATGTGCCAGAGCTCTTTTCCCCGTCAGCTGAGCTCGGTCTTTCCTCGTTTGAGGGAGTACGAAAGTAGAATTCCATCTCTCGCATTGAGTACTCAGTAATGGGAACATCAAACGGGTCCAGAAAACGTACTGACAGTTGTGGCGAGGAAGACGAAGAAAGCGGCAGAGAAGATTCCATCGCCCGCCGGAGTTTCTCCGCCTTTATTTCCCTCGACGTCGTTGCCGCGAGTCCCATCCACTGGCAGCGGGTGCAGGCGCGGTCCTCCGTGTTATGTATGCACGGCATGGGGCGGGGGCGCACCCACCGGCTGCCGGTCCACAAGCGGCAGTGAGAACGTGGCGGCAGCCGACCGACCGCGACGATGTCGTCGAAGAAACGCGCCGGTGTTTTCACGACGTCGCCGGGGCCCAAGTCGCGCAGGACGACACGGCGCTGGCGGCCCGCGCGGGAGACGAGAGACTCGCAGCCGCCGGCCACCATCCGCCGCCCAACAACTACGGCCTGCGGCACCGCCCGCCGCCGTCCCCCCGGTGGCCTCGACTGCAGAGAAGACTTTGGCTGCCCCCGCAGCAACAGCTCGCGGAGTCGCGGGAGGTTCATGGCGACGGCGCAGTCGGTGTTGCTCCGTCCTTCACTTGCTACCTGCGAAATATCACTTGTGGTTAGGTATGCATGCAAAGATATATACATATATATATAGAGAGAGAGACGCGAGGAATGAGAGAGAAGAGCAAAAAAAGAAAATGCGCTCCATGGGATGCTTTCAGGCAGAATTGCCCACTGCCTCCTCCTGCCGCAGACACAGACAGATTATCACTCTAGCACACATGCACACATGTGTATACCCAAAAGCATAAAAATACTGCACACACGTTACCTGATAAAAACTTTAAGAAAAAAGAGAGAAAAAAAAAAAGAAGGCACGAAACGCAAACACGTACGCATGCACACGTAAAAAAAAAGAATCCAGAATCGTCCTTAGTGAATGCTCCTAAAGGAAGCCCTCTAAAAAAATCTTCTATTACACACACGCAAAGAAAGCAAGCATATATGCATAAAGCGAAATAATAAACGAAAAAAAAAAAAAGTATCATACTATTGAGTGCTTCATTTTCTCTCATCAACCGATTAAAACAACGTCTTCGTTTCACTGACGCCCCGCACCATTATTATTATCATCTCCACTATTATACGCATCACTTGTAGTAGGGTTAGGCACGGAATTATTTTTCTTAGGAAAACGTTGTGCCCGTTGTAGAAGCATGTCTTGGCAATAGTTCCTATAATCCCGGTGTACATAACCTACACTGATAACGGCTGACGCACTCAACCCCAAACAAAATAATAAAGGCAGAATAACACACTGTTCTCCATAACACAATGTGCTTCCCTGTTTTTTAGCCTGTCGTGTGTACCACTCACCATACACCACACGATTCATCAACAAAGAGGAGGCGATACCGGCAATAGAGCAGATGTTATAATGCTTCGCAATGTCGGACACATAGATTGTACGCAACACAATCACAATGGCGGCTGCAGAAGATCCATTTGCCAAGGCCATTGTAAAACAGGGCAGTGGAAGTGCATACTTGGGCAACATGATCAGTAAGAGAAGAGTGATCACTGTGAGAGAAGAGGGTATAAATAGAGTGAATGTAATTGGGATTCTTTCCTCTGCACATTTCCCCTGCGTAACCATTTCCAGGATGCTCAAAATGATACGCCCAATCCCGCTCCCCACTCCTGTAATGACTACAAGAAGTGCTATGAAAGATTCCTCGAGAAGTTCCCCCGCAAGAGCCCCAAAGACAAACCGCATATTTCCAATCAGGATGACCTGTGTACCGGTGATTGCAAAGAGTGACCAAAGAAGCAGCCAAAAACGTAATGTACGAAAATTCTCCATTAATGTTGTGTGATAGTGAGGAGGGATGTAGTCAAGGTCACGTAGAAGAGATAATCCATCCATGGTTTCTCTTGACACTCCACTCACATAACTTGCTCGAGTCACTCGGCTAGATCTCACTGAGAAGGTACCTGGGTGGACTAATTCCATATTCCTGTCCAGTGTCTTCACAGGTAATGCCATCATTGGATAAAATGCAAACAAGCCCACAGCAATGCATGCAAATATTACATGGTGCACATTCTTGAGCTGCATGTATGCAGACAACGCACCCTGAATGGGAAGAAAGAAAGTCAGCAGACCCACAATTGTAAAGCCAATAGCAAATCGAGGAAACGGAGCCTTTTGTTTCAAATATTGTCTCCGTATGCGACTCCGTTCTTTGTGTTGAGCTGGAGTTAAAATATTTTTTTCACACCCTCGAATAATATATGGAGGAACTTCTATGAACAAGACAGCAAGAAAACAAACCGTCATTGTCATGAGGGAAAGAAAATAAAAAAAATGGCATGTATCATTATCTGTGTCGGAGGCGAAAAATGCCAAATGGATGGCGCCAAGAATCGCAGACCCCATACCAGAAAATGTCTTCATGACAGCCACTACAGCCCCTTTATTCGCAGGGAAGATAGACAACAAAGTCATCACAGAGCCGACATCTAACAAAGAGGTCCCCAAGGACTGCATGCATGCGTACAGACAGAACGCAGGCAGAGATCCCTCCATCAAATCCGCAAATGTCAAGCCAAAGAAAAGGCCGTTCAATGGAAGTAAAATTAACGCAATAAGAAAAATGGGTTGTGCCCCATAGTGGTCATAAACGGCACCAAGCAGTAATATGAGAATACCTGACAAGTCGCTCACAGTTGAGATGGTCGTCATTTGACTTTGGGTGAAATCATATTTTGATTGCAGCCGCCCGCTGAAGAGGTTGAACACATAAGAGGAGGAAACAGCCACGCAGCAAAACGCACCGACAACCAACTGCCAAAACCGTCGCGGCTCACTTAGCGGTTTTAGTGGAGAAAGAAATTCCCTACCGCTTCGTCGCGATCCGCCTTCTCTCCGGTTGTGTTTTTCGTTCGTGTCCATGTCGTCATCGGGCCTCGCGCTCACATCCTTGCGAAAATGTTGCGACTCCTTCTCCTCCTCTGCATGCGGCGAGGGCGAACGCAGGAGATGTGTAAACAACGACGCTTCACTGGGTCCTGCTTCCCACTCCGCATCCACGCCGGGAATCTTAAAATGGAAGGAGTCCTCGGTGTCACCGTCGCCTTCGTCAACGACCTCATCCACAACGCCTTCGTGGTCCTCCGCGTTGTACGTGAGAACAAGCTGCTGAATAGAGGCTGCCATTTTTGTAATAATTTTTTCGTTTACGTTTCCTGTCTTTTTATGTTATTTTTTCTGTTATTTTTTCACCCTTATTTCGGTTGTTCTGTCGGTTATTGTACTACGCGGGCCCCGTCACCCGTTATCTCACAGAGAAAAAAATAAATAAATAAAAGAAAAAGGCTGTATATATATATATATATAAAATAGAATGTTTGTCCACAAGGAAACAGAAGACACATTTCCCTTCTCCCCCTATCACTCACCCACTTGCGCATTCCAACTGCTCTGAATGTGAAGACGTTTACACGAAAAACATATGCGTGGCTGCGCCCGCATCCAGATCTTTTAGCGTCGATTCAAAGCTCTCCTTGTCGATAGCATTCTGCTTCATGTAAATCATCACACGGGAGTGTGCAGACGCCGCGGGGGCTTTCTTTCCCACTGCGATACACGTTGACACCATCGCCACCGCTGCGGAGGTCGGCATCCCTACATGATTCAAATGCAGCCGCCGCAGCATCGGTCCGCACGCCTGAGCAAGTCTGCCCAACAAAACAGCGGAGGAATTTTCTTTATCATTATCACTAGGAAAAAGTGAGTTGTTTGTGAGGCCAACTGCCTCCAGTGGGTGTGGCCCCGACCCGCCCCCCTCCACGAAGCTGACAATCGCACGCAGCCCGCCAGGACCGATGCGGTTGCTCGCGAGAAACAAACACTTCAGCGAACGCAGCTGCGGCAGGCAGCACAGGCACAGCCGTGCCACACCATCGTCGCCGAGGCGGTTGCACTCCAAGTCGACTGTGTGAAGGCTGGTGAAGGCGGTCGAAGAGAAGAGCGCAGAGAGAGTTGGGGGGCTCGCGGCAGTCGCCTCATCTCCCGCAGCAGTCAACACGTGCATCGCAGTGAGCCCGGCGTGGCGCAGCTCCACAGCGTGCAGCGGGGAAGAAGAAGAACTACTCACATCGCGAAGGGCGGTGAGAACACACACCGCAGTGTCATCCACCGCCGGACTTTCCCCGCGGGTTCTCTTCTTGCTGCCACGCCGAAAGCCATTCCCGCGGATCTTTAGCAACACACCCGACGGCCCAGACTTAATCTGCAGGATGTTTGCATGAATAGGGGAGGCCGCAGAAACACTTCCGGAGCTACAGACAGCACCAGATGTCTCCATCTTCATCCCCTTTTTCTTCGTGTGTGTGTGTGTGTGTGCTCTATTAATAGAAAAATCGAAGAATAAGAAGAAAACCAATTCGTCATACAATAATACAGCAGGGACGTCAATGTCCTTCCTTTTTCTTGACATATCTCTCGTTCTCTCCCTCCCCATCCAAACACAGAATTGAGATACAAACCCCATGATGCTCTTCAACTTTCTGTTCTCTTTGTTGTCTCCCACAAACAAACGAAAAAATATAAAAAAAGAAGAATAGCTCATCAAGCTCACGGCTCTCTCTACTATCTCATCTATAGCCTGCTTCTTTCTACAGATGTATTGATCTCTATGGATCTCGTTAATAACTGTTAAGAGAAAATTTCTACACACATATATGAAAACAAAACAAAAATATATATGGTATCTCTCTCTCTCTCTTTCTCTTCTTTTGTCTTCAGACGGATGATGATGAAGAGTCAGAGCTTCCCTCAAAATCATCATCATAATCATTTTTCTCTTTTTGAGGCAAGGCTTTACTGCTGCCGGCCTCACTCCCAGTATCACTAGACGAGGAGGAAGAGAATGATGAAGAATAAGTATCATCCTTCTTTCGTACTGTCTCCTCCTCCTTCATCTGTTTGGTAGAAGACTCGACCTTCTCTGTTTCCCCTTCGTTTGTTGGCACTGCGGCCAAATTCATCTCTGCGGCAGATGTATTGTTGTCAGGCCCTGCTTTGCTGTCACCACTGAGTATGGCTGCCAAGGTACTGTCGTCCACGCCCGTGTCCTTCAGCATCTGCATAATCTCCTTTTCTGTCTCCACGCGGGCCTTTGCAATGTCGTGTAAATGTGTGGGCTCTACAAAAATGGGCGGCATCTGAGCCACACGCAATCGCATTTCCTCCAGTTTCTCTGCAAACTCACGCTCCATTTCACGGTTTCGTTGACGAAGTGCTCGCACCTTTTTCTTAATAACGTCATCCACGTCACAAGAAGTCCCCTTCAGATACTCCTTCAGCCTTGCATTCACAATCTTCTGTCGCTCCACGCCCTCACGTAGGGCTGCAGCATCACTGCGGCCACTTCCCCCAGTTCCATCCTTCTCCGCCGTGTTGATATATTTCATAAAGACTGCCTGTGTGCGCACTGCATGCGCCCGTGTTCCTTTAGGGACAATTTTCTTTTCATTCTCACCGGACTGCGGTGCTGTCGCCTGCTTTGATGACTTCAACTCAGAATCCACCGCGGCAGACCTGCACCGCTGCTGCCCCGCACGTGGGGCGGACATGAAGCGCTTCGACGGCAACACGGAACGTCCCCTAACGACTTTCTCCTTCGCAGATGCAGTCAGATTGAACGGCTGAACTTCTGTTGGCTGCTGCTTGCGTTTGCGCTCCGCCAGCGCGACGCGGTCCTCGGCCCACATTGTGTCGAAGTCGGGCACACCGCCGCGTATTTTAGGCCTAAACGTCATATTACTGTTTCTCACCCCCCGCTTGCTACCCTCATCACGTTTCTTCCGTTGTTGTTGTTGTTGCTGTTGCGTGGTAGCAGAGATTGTCCCTTTTCCATCACTTACCACTCCAGTCATGAGAGGTGACGAGGCCGCCGCCGCTTCCGGTGTGGGAACATTACCGACCATAATCAACTGCGGTGATGTCTGTGGGGCGGGCATCCTCTCAATGGGGCCGCCGACCGGAACCGCTGGCGGAGGCATAGAACCCATCAGAAACATCTGATGTTGTTGCTGCTGCTGTTGTGGATGTAAAGCGTTTTCAGCCGGAGACAAGCGGTGTGTTTCCTCCTCCCTCAATGCCTTCAGCCGCTCTACCGCACGTTGCTTGATGCGCTCATTACGCACCTGCTCGTGTTCCTCCAGCGCGAGCCACAGTTTCATTTTCACCTCCAACGGAACTTCACGCAGTCCCACGACACGCCTACAGTTTGCCGTGTCATCCGCCACGCTCTTCTTCTCCCTCCGCACTCCCATGATTTCACGCACCTGCCGCATGCTCTCCGCGGAAAGTTGCACGAACTCCTTCTCCGCCTTCATCAGCTCCGCCTTTTCGATAGCCAACGCCTCCACCGCGGCACGCCGCTGCCGCCACTCCTCCACCATGAGGTCGTACTTGTTCATGTATGTAGACGGGGGCACCGGATTTGCCCTGAAGCGGAAGTGCAAAGTCTGCTGCAGCGCCTGCTCCCGTTGAAGGCGCTCCTCCTCCAATCGCCGTGTGCGTATTCGCTGCTCCTTCTGCAGCTCCCGACCCTCAAAAGTGAAGGGACGCGCCGTGCTGAGTCGTTTCTCACGCCGCGCCTGATGCTCCGGGTAGTCGCTCACAGCTTTAAAATACCGCCGCATTGCCCGACTCGCATCCCGCTGGTAACGCCGTCGCAGATTCTCCAGCTGAGTCATTCGTTCACGCAGAGAAACATCGTCATAGCCAGCAGCAGAAACACGAGAGGCATCGGTATTATTAGTAGTAGTAGTATTATTATCAGTATTAGTATTACCCCCAACAACAGCAGCAGGAGTAGTAGGAACAGGAACAGCAGTGCCTAATGATGATTGGAGCATGCTGACATCCACCAATCCATTTCTATGCATGTAGCAGCTTAACTCGTCCATAGACTGAAGTTCTCGCTCGAGTGCATACTGCTGACGCTTGAGGTCCTCAATCTCTTGCTGGAGGATCTCCTCCACATTCTCTGTTTCCATTGTTGATCTTACTAGTATTCACACTCTCACACCCTCTATATATGTATGTATATATGGTATTTCTCGCCCTCCCTGGACATATACAAAAAAAAAACAATGCACAAGAAAATAAAAGAGAGAGAGAGAGAGAGAGCGGGAGGAGCAGAATCCCAAAGAAAACATAAAAGAGTTTGGACAAAAAAAAAAAGATGACAGCTCACATGGCTAGCCAAGATATTGGCACAATGAACAAAGGCTTCATAGAAAGAAGGAAAAAGAAAGAGGGGGGAAAGTATTGAGAAATGAGTCGTAAAAACCAGAGAAATGTAGGTGTGGGTGTTCTTGGTTTTCTTCTTCTTTTCTTCGATGACGCCTCGTTGCTTCGCTTCTGCAGCTATTGTTGTCAGATGAGATATAAATACCTCTCCGATATCAGAGGGAGGAAGTGATATATGAGGTAAAAAAGTAAATAAATGACTGAAGAAATAAGTAATAACAATAATAAAGAGGTATCGTGGTGTTAGTGGTTTTGAAGAGCACAACATGCAAGAAAATGAAATCACCCGATGATAAAATATCCCTCTTCCGTTTTCAACAATAATAAAAAAAAAAATCAAGAAGCCTTTCGCCACTTCCAATGTCGACAATTCCCTCTTTCCTCCTCTTCTTCCTGCTGCCTTCGCCTACTCGCGTTCGAGTTCTATCCGCACCTCCACGTTCTGCCGAAAGCGAAAGCCGGCATACAGCACCAGCGCGCAGCCCACCGTCATAATGACACCGCCCGCGATCCTGAACGGCAGCGACGCCGTCGGCAGCGACAACACATAAAACACAGCGAGCGCGATTGGGGCGCCCAGCGAGAAGCTGCCGGAGAGCGTCATGCGGTCGAAGAAGAGCGAGCTCCAGTGGTACGTGAACCACGAGAGAAAGAGAAAGAGGGCGCTGAGAATAATCTTCAGGAAGTCCGCTGAAGATATTTCCGTCAGCATCCGCTGCGAGTTGCCGATGGGTGCGAAGAAGGCGCCCGTGGCGTATGCCAGGAATGCGAGCAGCAGTGCCGTCAGCGTGACGGTGGACGAGATGACCAGAAAGTTACTGACATAGCGGCTCACAGTCCGCACCTGGAAGAGAAAGAACGCCATCGCCGCACCGCCGGCAAGGGCAATAAATACAGGCACAATGCGGGCGTATAACTCATCGCCGTCGCTGCCAATTACAGCCCCAACACAAAAAATGATGATGGAGCCAATGACGAAGACACATCCGACGCTATCGAGCAGGGAGACACTGTGGCTCTTGTACTCCTCATAGAGGTACGTCACGACGAGGGGAATGCAGCAGAAGCACACAAGGGAAACAACATTGACGCTAAACATAAATGAGACAGCAAGAGAAAGCTGGGAAAAAACACCGGAGAGAACCACACAAATGACAAGGCGGTTTCGCGAGAGGTCTGTTAAATGCTCCAACTCTTCGCTACCAGGCCGCCATGTGAGAGCAAGGAAGGACAACAAATAAGCTGAGGCAAATCCAAACGCAACAAATGATATAACTGCAGAGGCTGCAAACCGCTTAGTGCCCACTGATGGTTCTGTCACCAATGCAATAAATCCCCAGTGAAGAACGAAGAAAGCGCATGCCACGACCAAAATAAGGTGGGCATACCATGGGCGGTTATACTCCACAAGCAAACGTAACTGATCATCAGCCTGCACGACTGAAACAGACTTGATTACATTTTCAGGAAAATGAACACGTTTTGTCTTACTGGTTGACTTTTTTGCACTGCTCGCACCACCTTCGGCAAGAATTGGCTGATCTAGTTGTTCCGTGTCTTCCCTCTGGGAGTTATCAATACCAGAGTCCATGGAACTTTGCTTTCGCAAAAGAAAGGTCACACTTCGAGCAGATGAGGAAAGAAGAGTAGTACTATCATTCAAATGCCGTGACGATGATACTGATGAGGATAGGCGAGGCTCTCCCGCAACAGGAACCCGTGCACTTCGCACGGGCACAGACGCAGAGAGAACATCGGCACCAACAGAAGAGTTGGAAGGTCTAGGAACCACCGGACGATAATGACGTTCACTCGTACTACTGCTACCACGGTCTAATAAAATTCCCCGCCTACCCACAGAGCCAATCACAAGTGTATCCTCTGCGTAGTACGTGTTATCTGGATCTGGTAAAGCGACTGCCCTCACTGTGTTGTGGTGCCGGCTGTGTCGCCCCAGGTGGCTCGCAGACACCACATCCACAAGAGCCCCGCTGCTATTGCTATTGACGCTACCACCACCACCACACCCAGCGTTGCTGCTGCCGCTACCATTTCCATTGTATTCAGTGTTTTCCTCAGCGTAGTCGCCGTAGCCGCTGGGCCTTGGGCTTGACTGCGCCCCGGCCTCCTCACAGACCGGCGGAGGGGAAATTGCCCGCAGTTTTGCAGACAACATGTCTGCCGGCACAAGAAGAGCGTCCGTGATTTCCCTCATGTTCACTTGGTAAAAGACCGAGTGGCCCGCCTCCACGCCGGCGTCATCTCCCGCCTCGGTCCTCCTCCCCACTGGGGCGCCGGTCAAACATTCACTGGTAACTTCCCTTGGATGACTCATCAACTCAACGGCCTAGAAGCCCTTCGCCAGGCGAACTAAAGAAAAATGGAAATAAAGAAATAAAGAACAAATACTGAAAGATCCAAATAGAAACGTGCAGATATATATAGCTACATTATAGTTATGCAGCCACAGAAAGAGAGGAAAAAAAAAAAGCAACAAATGAATCAAAAATAGCAAGAACACTTCGAACTGGAAAAGGGAAAAAAAAACGAAACCAAAAAAAAAAGGAAAATAATCCACAAAGAAAAAAAAGAGCAGAAAAAGATAACGTCCTTCCTACCACACCCAGAAGCAAAGAGAAAGAAATAGAGAGAGAGAGAGAGGGCTTCCTCTCCCTTCTCTCTTTCAGAATTCAATGGAAATGGGGTGTTCCTGCTGTCGCTCCTTCTTCAACACAAGAAAAATCTGCTTCAATGAGCGTCCGTACATACGCCTCGTCCCATCCATCCATGAGCCGGTTATGCAACAAGACCGACAATGACCGTTCCTCTGCTCCACGTGCTCCCACAATGTCATAGGATTGAGAAAACAATGAAAGTGCGCCCGCACAAATCCGAATTGCTCCCAGAATGCTGTAGTAGCATGCAGAAGGAAAGCGCAGCAAAGGCCGCTGGTATCCTTCCCAGTGGGCCAATGCGTCAAGTGGCACAGTAGCATCGGGCGGCACCCACACTTCACGGAGAGACACAACGCGTGGCATGGACTCAGTCCTCAAGCGGCAAACTATGGGTGTAAACGCCTCACTCGGGTCATTGGGAGAAGATGCACAGATATCCAGGTCGTCAAAAAACACCCAGCGGAACGGTGCAAAAATCTCGGGCATAATCACCACAGCAAAGTCAAGCAATTTCAAACACTCCATCTGCAGTGCCAGAAGTTCCGCTTCACCACCACTTTTCCCTTCACTTCCCGCCGCCGCCTCCGCTTCCGTTGACTCACCACTCAGCTGCGGGGGCAAAAGGGTGAGTGCATGCACAACACCGGGGAGAATGAATGGCCAGAAGGGATGCAGCAAAGAAGGATCTATTTTTGTCAGCATGACACGAAACAAGAAGAGAGAATGACGCACCGCGAGATAATATGAACGTCGCTTCGGCGCGGTGTTTCCCGAAAACGTCGAAGAAAATGTCCGGAAATCGTCCGCAATGCGTTCGTAGATCAAAAGACAGAACCCTCTGTCCATCATGAGTACGAGTGGTGATACAGACATTGTGTAAAAAATAAGTTGCTTCATTTGTCGAAGGCGTTGTCGCTCCTCCTCTTCAGAGGAAAGCACCAGCGCCGCAATGCGACTTGAGGAAGACGTTGAGGGAGTAAAGAACTTTACAACATCCGCATGAAAGGCCCTATCCTGCGACAGGCGCTCAAAAATGGCACTCCATTCGTGTATAACGTCTTGTGGGAATCGGAAGAAATCGCATGTAAAGAGAGTGTCAAGAAACTCCTGTCGAAGACGACGCGTGGCAATGTCGCCAAGTTTTATAAGCGCCTGCATTGCAGAGAGTGCTGCTTTAACAAGCGGGGTGCGGTCAAGTACATCGTCGTCTGCGTGAGACTCGATACCGAACAGAAAAATGGGAAGAAGACAGCGCTTGTAGAAATTCAAGGCAGCATTCGCTACTCTCTCTTGGTCAGAGGATGTACTAGAATCACTGCTAGTACTAAACGTGAGCACTGGGAGTGACAAGGAAAGTATTTTCAATGAAAACAGTAAATCTCTTCGCAAAGAAGAGGAAGTGGTGGCTGTGGATACGGTTGTATGCAGCGATATGTGGCCAAAGGCGTCTAATACTTTACACACAATATGTGCGCAATGTTTGTCTTTACCCCATTCCACAGAAACTCCCTCCTCATTGTTATTTACCTGCAACGGCAACGACAACGACAGCGACGATGATGGCGGTGGCTTGAGAGTCGACTGAGTCACAACAACGTATGAGAGAACTTGCAGAATAAACGCCAAGCAAATCATTGATGGTGATCCCTTCGACAAGTGTGTCATGGTAACATTAACCAGGGCACTCAGTATTTCCTTTGCATCGCTGGAAGGTATGCGGGCTGTGCAAAGAGATGTATACACAAAATAGAACACGGAGGCATCAAACGGCATCTCTGCACCCAACAAAGAGCGGTGAGAACGTGATGACGCAGTCGCAGTTGTGCTTGTAGTCATTGAGCGGTGTGACGCCAATAACTCCTCCGAGACGTGGATAAATGCCAATACTGTTATCCCGGTTCCTGCATAAAGTAACTGAACTAATCCCTCCTGATCTGTGAGAGATGGCGGCATCTCTGACATCATTCTACCATTACTACTGTCACTTGGATTCGTAGCGGAGATATTCCCAAGCAAATGAAATTCCTTCTGAAATGAAAGTACATCTTTTAGCTGCGAAATCCATTCCATAGGTAACTCCACATAACTGGCAGCCCATACATTGATAAACACTCGATAAAACTCCACACCCACTTCCTCTGCATACAACTGAAGCAGACGATGGATGACACCCTCCACGTGAGATGTTTTTGTGTTTCCATGCACCTGACAAATACGCCTCTTCTCTTCCCTGAGCAGAGTCTGCAGACAACTCGCTCGCATAGAGCAATACACCTTACACAGCATTGATACAATCGGCCCTGTAGACTGTCGTACAATCTCAAGAGACTCAATATCTGCGCTCATTCCCTTTTGTGTAGCGGAGGAGCCATTACTGCTAAATATTGGAATATGTGATGCAAGCCAACTGCCAGGTCCTCGTCTCCCCGCAGCAACAAGAGAAGCAACATCAGTGTCTCTTTGACGTTTGTGTTTCTCCGTGAGGAAATTGTACTCTAGTACATCATGGATAAAACCCAGGCACTTCCCCACCACACGTAAAATACTGCAGTAGTCTGTTGAAGGTACACACTGAAGAATAATATTATCAATTGCGTGAAGAAATATGTCCACAAGACGTATCGACGTTGCCACACTACAGTCCTCATTGAGAATGGGTAAAAACTCCGGCAATGTGTCAGTCCAGAGAAACAACAAATCATTTACGTCCCACACGGGACTCAAAGCCATAAGAATAGCCTCCGTAACACCCGCCGCGGCCGTCGTGTAGAATGCATCCATGTTTGCTGCAAAGTGAGAAGTACTTGATGTATCCCCATCTGCAGTGCTCCTGGCTCTGGCTGAATCCTGGTAGGGACAATAATGATAACAACAGCAAGTGGAAGAATCACCTACCTGACCGAATGCATTCAGGAAACGAAAAGTGCCCAAGACGTGGCGCAGCATCAGTACTTGCACCGCACAGAACGGCGGCCTCGTCACTGTCTCACGAAGAAGATGAATCATATGAATGGAAGTATAACGCCATGTATATATCACTGTCTTTGATGGACTTGAGAGGGAAGGAGCTCCTTCCAGCAACAAGTTTAACGCAGCACATGCCTCAAAGCAGAGATTCACAGAAACATGTGGACTATCAACCAACGTCCCATCCGCATGTAGTAAAATACTCCGACGTGCAAGCAGAAAAAGTGCACAACAAAGCGACATAAATGCAGAGTCTAACAACGGGGGCTCCACTTCTCCTCCTTCGTCTTCATTCTGTGTACATTCAGATTCCGAAATCTCTGCTGGCGTAATTATCGTCATCAACAACTCTCTCGCACACGCCGGTGGCTTCATCTGGCACAATCTCTGCAGGAGCGGCTGCATCAAAGATGGGACCGTTAAAATGGAATTCATCAAGGAGACAAACTCCATCGGGCTCACATGACTCATTTCCTCTTCCTCCTCTTCTCTTTTTTCTCCTTCATTTTCTTCTTCTGGTCCCTCATGTTTCTTTCCCTGCTTCCTCTCATCATGTTGCGAGTGACGGTTCTTTGTAAAATACTTCGCGAGACACTCAAACAACGGGTCCAGCACGCACTGAAACGACGAAAGTGACCGTCGGACCAACGTCTGCCCCAACAAACGCAGAGAAACATTTTTATCATCCTTCATCGTCTGGACGATCATCAGAAAAACTGGAAGAAATAATTTCCCCCTGACGCGATCTTCTCCTTCTTCGTCGCTGAACGGGAAGTGGAACAGAATCAACAAACGCTCATAATTCTCTTCATTTCTTTCTTGTGTTTTTATGACTTTGTCCAAAACAATTTTCCCGTTTTTTGCTTTGTACAATTTTATAAATATTTTGATGATTTCTCGCCTCACCTCCCCTTGCGATGTGCTGAGCAGTTCCCACAATTTCATTATAATTTTCATTTTCATGTCTCCTGTGGTGCTTTTACTGCTTTCTGAGAAAATGATCAAATTTATCAAATCGAAGATTCTTGTTTGTTTTAGGAAAAGGAAATGTTTTGACTGTATGAAATCAAAAAGAGAAATTATCCATTTTTCTTCCGTACATGCATCCACGCATGAGCCTATTTCTATGGCAGAAACATCAGATCTCTTAGCTGGCGACAGTAAATATTTATTTTGAATGTGTTCCAAGTACTGAAAAAAATGTAAAATTGTTTTGTTCATATTTTCGAATACTTCATCCCAAACATCAAATTGAATCCCAATGAATTTATTAATGAGAGTTGAGCTTTTTATTATCACGTCCAATAATATATATTCCCTCTGCTTCTCTGCGTGGATGTGTGGTAACTGGTTCTGCAACGTCGCGAAGAAACCGAAGAATATAAACTGAAATGAATTCAGAGATTCATTCATTAGACACCGAGCTACGGAAATAATATTATTCTCGTGTATACTACTACTAGTACTGGTAGTTCTCTTACTATTATTATTATTACTACTATTACTATTGTAGTATGTTGATAACACTTCACATGTAGTTACTATTATATTACATAGTGATTGAGAGATGCAGAAAATGCCATGAGAAAAACTGATTGCCTGTTTCATCTCTTCTTCCCTCATGAGACTTAAAATGTGCAGCTCAACGGCGGAAATTAATCCCCTCAGTTTCCGAAAAGAGATTTGTAAATCAAAAATTTCTTTGGAGTAGTCACCATTATCATCGCCGTGCTGGAAAGATGCCTCGGCGGTGGTATGTTTATTCTTTATTATTTCCTTCTCCCTTTCCTCCTTCTCTAAAGAGCAGGAGACTCCCACCACAGTATCCCTCGAGCGAGTACTATTATTACCACAAATCCCAAATGTACTCTCATGTATACTCGCCGCACTCCTCTCCAGTAAAGCGATCATGTGGCGCCCGTACTGAATAAAATAGTCCCACGGAATTACGGAGAAGAGGCCGCTGAGGGTCGCGTCCACAACTCCGCCCTGCCGCTCGTCTGCTCGCCGCCGCTCCTCCACGGCGATGAGTAGGTCACACACAAAGGGCATCACGAGCGGGACGACATGATCGAGAAAAACATTTCCAAGTCGCTGCGAGAACTCCTCCTCACGCTTCTGTCCCTTCGTCGCCCGCACATAATTATCAATCTCCTCCTCCTCCTGCTGCTGCTCCTGCTGATGTTGATGATAATAATAATCTTCATCTTCTTCACCATCTCCATGACTTTTATTATTATTATTATTATTATTATCACTAGTGGTGGATCTCATGACGTGTTTGAAGAGACTCATGAATGCATGTAACCATACAATCGGTGTGATATATACTTCTGTCAGTTGGGTGAGTTCTTTGCAAGAAGTGGGGTCAATGAGAAACGGGAGATACTGCTTACAGGCAGATGTAAACAACACGCGGTAGTAGCATCCCTCATCAAATGAATGTACACTAGATACAGACGCCTTTTCTGCCCCCGTCTCCTCATAGTGATTACTACTCTGTGGGGTGCAGCAAAAAGACTCCCACCATAGAAACATACAGTGAAATGCCTCTGCAATCAGAAAACATGATACCTCCTGTACGTACATGTCTACTTCCTCCATACACGGGCCAGTCAGCCATTCAATAATGCGCCGCCTGAGGTTCATGGTGACATGGGGCAGGCCGAGTAGTTGTATGACTGCCGCCACAAGGACAGAGGACTCGGAAAAGGAAAATAATGTTTGATTTTTCAACGGCAGAGCAGAAATGAGTATATCCAGCAAAAGTCGTTGATCCCGCTCATTTCTATCTTGAAGAATCATAAAAATAGTCTGAAGTGTACTGTGAGGGTCCTTACCGAAAAAGCATCTCATAGACGAAGCCGCAGATGCAGACAGATGAGTCTCTGAATTCTGCTGTTCAACAGTAGTATTAATTATAATAGAAGAATCCCCCTCCTCCTCTTCTACTTCTTCTTGATTGTGGTTATGAGACATCACCTTATGTAATCGTAATTTCATGTACACCAGGACAGAACTTCTTAAAAAACGAGAATTCTTCATTGTGAGCCACAGCGCAGAGTACATAATCACATCCCCATGTTTCTCGAAAGCATTATCCTTCTCGCTTGTCTCCGACATCGAAGAAGTTCCACTTAAATGACTCAACTTTACATGCAGATCATCCATGATTTTAAGTGTCACGCGATAAATCTCCGACGTGTCATTTTCCTCCAAGCCGTTCAGTATACCGGAGAGAATTCCGGGCAACTCCACCGCCACGGTGTGCGGTGGGAGCTCACGCAGCATGTATACATCCACAAAGCGCAGCAGGTCGCACTTCACCTGTATGGAGCACAGCGGCAGCAGCTCCAGCACGCCAACCAACATCAGCGGCATCTGCCGGAGAAGCGACGAGGCCCCCAACGACTGGCACAGGCGCTGCAGTACATCCAACGCCTTGCGGTGCACGCCCATCACACACTTCGGGTCCAGGCACTTCCACAGGGCACGGCAGAGCAGCGCGGGGTCCGGCAGAATCTCCGCGGCGGCCCCGGCGTTGCCATCGATGCACTTAAGAAGCTGCGCGAGCAGCCCGGAGAGGGAGGACCAGTTAGAGACGGCGGTGCGGTCAATTAATATTAATATCTTCACCGCTTCCCCGCAGTACCGCACGGCCCGCTTTGACGGCGGCGGGACTACATCAACGTGAGCACTCATTCAGCTTCCACGGAGGTATTGGAAAGAAAAAAGTGTATGTATGTATGTATACAGAAGAAAAAGAAATGAAGGAGAAAAAGAAGAGAGACAGGTATGAGTAGAAGGAGCAGTCCGTCAGGTTTGGACGCTGAGAGACAAGCGATGGCTCGTTATTGCTTGTATATATATATATATATATATATATATATATATATACAGAAAGAGCGAAATAAATAAATAAATAAAGGACTCCCAAGTGTTGCATCATTTATCATTAGGGGAAAAGCAAGAAGCAAAAAAAAAAAACAAGGGAGGAAGAAAATAGCAGTGAAAGCAAATGTATCACACCCTTCCTCATTTCCACCCAGACGTCACAAAAACGGCGCGGTGGAGAGAACGAAGAAAAAAAAAAGTGGAAGAAGACTGACCACTTTTACTGGAGGAATTATCATTTATTTTCCCATGTGGAGCTCTTGTTGTTGTGCTGGTGGTGGTGGCTGCCGGCTCGGGCATATTTATAGTGTTGGCAAACTCACCGCCTCTCGGCGAGAAGCTCACGACGTTGAAGTTCTCCGTCTGCAGCTCGCTGGCCCTTTTCAATGTTGTCGAGGGAAAAGTAAACGTTGCCGCCGTCGGAGGACTACGACTGCCTCCGTGGTTACATTGGCGCATGTTGTTGTGTTCCCTTCAGCCGGCTCTGCTCCAGCGCGGAGTGGGGGCGGGTCTGCCGCGCGAGCGACAAGAGAAGAAACGCATGCAAGGAGAATAACAACATGCGTGAGGGCCACAACAGAAGTAAATGCAGACAGCTTCCCGGTGTTTCTCTTTGCTTTGTTTTGCTTTTGTTTTTGTTTCTGTTTTCGTGTAATTTCCTTGAAATGACGGAAAGTAAATAAATAAGAACACGTTCTGGCAGAGAAGTCATAGAAGGAAAACGGGGCACAAAGAAAATCATAAAAACAAAAGGGAAACACACACACAAAAAAAAAAGAACCTTTACACCGCATCACGTATAAACAGGGAGAGAGAGAGGGGGGCAGCAAACAAAAGAAGCAAAAGAATAAAGGGATCTTCTCTTCCCGTTTTTCTTCGGTTTTTCTTGTAGGGACCCTTCTATTCTTTCCTTTTTTTAATATGTGGGTGTGTTTTGTTTTGTTTTCCTCCTCCTTTTTGTCATCGTCGTCGCCTTTCTTTTTTTCCCCCTCGTTTATATCACACATTCATTGCTGAAATGATTGCTTAAGCAGAAGGGGTGGTAGAGTCCTTTCTCACTGCCGTGTTGTTCTTCTTTGCTGCCGCTGCTGTTGCTTCGTTCTTCTCATTCTCCCTCAGTGACTTCGCCCTTGCAATCAGCGCATCGCCCCTCGCCTTGAGTGTTGCCGCCTCCCGCGTTTTATTCTTGTCGTCATAGAGCAGCAGAAGGGCAGATAGTCTGTAGTACAGAGTGGCGAGGCATGACGGCTCCATCTCCTCCAAGTTATCATCCAGTCCTCTTAGTTCCTCATATTTACTATTATTATTATTATTATTGTTACTATTATTGTTATTATTATTATTATTATTCTGCTGATTATCCGCTGCATCCGCGATATCGTCCTCCATCTCGTGCTCGGCTGGTAGGCAATCCCGCAGACACTTCTCTGCCTGCTCCAAGAGACGAAGGCCCTCCTTCTTCGGCGCGCGTGACGCCATGATGAGAAACAGCCTTGACAGCAGGTTCAGTGTCTCCCGCTGCTGCCCCGGAATCGTCTTCACGAGTTCCTTTATGCCCGAGTAGTGGCAACTCGTGTTGACGTTGTAGAGATTGATGAAGACGTTCTTCGCTAACTTAATGCGCTGCCAAAAAAGGAGGGCGGTTGGGCTCTTGAGGGCAAACTCAATCAGCGCCACGCCAAGCTCGTGCATCGGCCGGGCGTAGGTCACATATTCCTCGACGGAGCGAATGGTTCCTTCGAAGTCCTCGCAGAGATAACTGTAGTAGTAGAGAACATGGGACTCCACTATGGCCTCAATGTGTCGGCTGTAGACAAAGATGTGGTTCAGGCAGACAGCGGCCAGAGACGTGCACCCCTCACTAATAGAATTCTCACTAACAGCACGGAAAACTGTGCATGCAAAATCGACAAGCTCCTCCTGGCTCACCTCCTTGGGAGTTGTGCCCTCCTTTACAATAAACCGATAGCGAAGGCCCTCCTCCTGTGCCGGTTTCAACGTGCAGAGAAAGAACTCAATGGGCTGTCCCAGTGTGTTACGAAAGTCCACAAGAATAGAGTAGCATGCATTCTCCAAGCAGCGCCACCACGCCACAAGTTCCGTCCCTTTTTCCATCTCCGTCAACACTCGTCCACACCGCTGCGTGTAGCTGCGGCGGAGAATTGGGCACAGCAGCCCGTGCCCGCCGCCCATGTGCGCCAGCTGGCACTCCTGCGAGCAGTACTCCACCGCCCCGCAGCCGGTGCAGGTGTAGCCCTGCGCGTAGACGGGGTCCAGGCACATTGTGCACTGCGCCCCAACGTACGGGTCCAGCACGAAGCGCAGGCGGTGTGGGAGCGCCGCCGCCTTTCCCCCCGCGGCCACCGTCGCCTCCCCAATGTACCACCCGTACGCCTGGCTGCCCTCGCAGCTCACGACGACGTCCCGCAGCGCGGCCCCCGGCAGCCCAACGACGGCGCCGTCGAGCTCGCCGACGCACACGTCGAAGCGGAAGGCCTCCGTGTACTGCCAGTGGCAGTGGCAGCGCATGACGACGGCGACCTGCCCGCCGCTCCCCCGCACCGGCCGCGGCACCCGCCCAAGACCGGGGACGGTAACCGCCTGCTCGCCGCCGGCGCTCGTGACGCACTTGTTGCCCATGACGAATATCCTTCCCTGCGGCCGCACGGAAAGCACCTCGTTCTCAACGACAAAGCGCAGGAGAATGTGCCAGTCGCCGAAGTCCGCCGCGGGGCAGGTGGAGGTCGAGTTGCCGCCAGCGGACGGAGCCTTCGCATCATCCGCAGAACGTATGGGGGTGAAGCGCAACGTGAACAGTCCAGAATGCATCCCACTCGTGCTCATATGTGCTTTTCTTTTTTTTTGTCTTTTTTTTTGTTAATGGATAATAACAACAATAAACAAACCAACTACGTATGTATGTATAGATGTATATACGTACAAAAATAAAAAATAAAACCTTTTCCTCACGTGTTACACAAAACGTGAACAGAGTCGATGTAAACAGGTGATATTTCAAACGACACACGCAGTCTTGTCGTTCACTTCTTTTTTATTTCCTTCTACTTTCCTCTATTCCTTTTGGTTCTTCTTCCTTTCCTGCCTCGTTTTCTTTTTTTTTCCTTATTTCCCCTCCACCCTCCTCTGGTAGAAGCAAAGCTCTCCGTCGAACACCACAGAAGAAAAAAAAAGAAGAAAGAAGAAACATTAAAAGAAACACCAAACAACTACATAAAATAAAGAGGAAAAAGTTTACACAAAGAAATACATCATGCAGCACTATTACTTCCATCAGATGAGAAAGAAAAAAAACAGAGAGAGAGCCTATATATATATATATATATATATATATATATATATATATATATGTCTACCACCACTGATCGCAGCCGAGAGCCTCGCGTAAAAGGATGGTGGCGTAGCTGGACGGTGGAAGAAGGAATTGAAGCGTTACACAAAACCCATTCACATCCCTCTCTTCTTCTTCCTCTCCATCTTTATCATCATTCACGACAGACATGAGGCGACACTCGGTCGGCTTCACAACTGTGTGGCGAACTGCACCGGGAATTGACACGCCCAAAACTTTCTTCTGCTCCATAACCTCAGCGAAACTCAAGTGCAGCTCTTTCAATGTCTCCTCCAATGCCGGACGCACAGCCTCCTGAACTGACATCTGGTAGCCCAGCAAAGGCAGCACGTGTATCTTCTCCTTCACCAATAAACCCGCCCGGTGTATCTTCGACAGCGCCATGTTGAAGATAAGGCTCTGTGCTGCATTTACCCACAAAAGACGAATGGCATATGGTACCGCCAACAGTGCATCATGACACAGTTGTTTCCAACGAGGAGTGCACGTCGAAACATCATCCGCGCACAAAGGATTTGAAACAAATGTATTCTGTGTCTTGTGAAGTCGCTGTAAAGCCTGAACAATGCATAAAACATCACGGGCATTTGTCCGAACGTGACGGACCTCCATGTGAGCAGGAAACGATTCATACAGTCCCGGTACACCACTCAGAATACTCTGCACAGCCTCCACCCATCTGCCTGCCATTAAGTGTATACCGACATGATCCCTTGTGCTCGTCACAGACTCACTAAAACGTTGTTGGCCAAAGTAATTTAAAAATCCATTCGCTTCAATAAACTGCACACGTTCTGTGAGCTCACTCAAGGAAATCCCTCGAACATTCACAAGACGCACACTGAACCAATTTCCACTTAGTTCGCCCATCCCAACAGGTGCAGCGCATGGACCCGACAGCTGCAGAACTTCCGCGTAGCTTGAGGAATCACTGGGCCACACGAGGCGACGGATGCCACCACACGGTTGTTTGTGTGGACTACTTTTAGTGTTTAGAGGTACAGAGCAGCGCTGGTACGTTATGGCACACTTGTCCTTCATTCCCGCAGTGCAGACGGCAGTATCAGGGACATTAAAGTGCTCGGAGAGGAGAAGTCTTAGTTCCATCGTATCAAGGTTCCGCTTTCTAACAAGGAGGTGCGTGAAGAGCATCACATCCGAAGAAAAAGAACTGTTAGCAGCAGCGGCAGCGGCATCATTATCATCGCGGGGACGCTTCGCCCGGTGCTTTATCAATGAAGAGACCTTCAGCGTCACCTGCCCATTTGCAACGCGGCACATGAGAGCTGGATGACGCTGTGACATCAATTCGTGGAATGAGCGTCGTGCTTCCTTCGTCGCATCTGGTGGGAAATTAGCAGTCAAGGAAAACGTCTCGCTGCGTGGAGCGGAATGGCTCCAAGTCTCCACCGCGTCCGCCGCAGTTTCACCCAAGAGATGTGCGAGCAGGAGATAACCAACATCATGCATGACAACAATGTGATAGTCGACAACATCGGCGGGGCCATCTGAAGGAGATGATGGCACGCGGCGTGTTTCACAGCGCAGATGTGGAAATGTCTTCTTAAGCGCGTGATGTAAATACCTCCGGCTCTCCTTCGCGTTGAAAACACCAAGACAGTACTCGCTTGTATACATGCATGTGTTCTTTTCCACGGTGTCCAGGCGGTACTGCTCGATGGCGTGCTGTTTGCTCCCAAATGTCGCGAGTAACGTCTCCTCCGCCCCCGTCAACATCTCATGTGCAGTCACAACCGCAGCGGTGGAGGCGCATGTTTTATGCGAGGATACATCCGCCACAAAACTGCTAGTATTGTTATTAGTATTATTATTATTAGTAGTAGTATTGTTGTTGTTGTTGTTATTATTATTATTGGTTGTTGTTGTTGTTGTAGGCAGTTGATAATCTGCTGCATCCGTGCGGACGCCGGTGGGGTCGACTTCAACGACAATGAAATCTTCGGGCCTCTCTTTTATACGCGCGACGGCCCGCTGCGGCGGCGGCGGCAGGAGAAACTCCGTCACCCCACACACCCGCAGCATGAAAACTTCTGCAAGAACAAACGAACATACATCCAAGGGGGGAAACAGAACAAAAAACACAAGGAGAGAATTGTCCCACCCCCACTCCCAAATTACAAAAAAAAAGAGGAATAAGAAAATAATAATAATAATAATAATTATTATAGCAGTTCAGTGTCAATATTGGTTGAGAAGAATGAGTAGTACAGCAAAAGCCAAAGTATAATTATATATACATATGCACATGCTGCATTAACTCAGTAAACATAAGCAGTGCCTCAATCTGCCTCCCGCATCACAAGGCAGTTAGAGGTTGAGGATGACGTGAATAAAGTTTGTTTGTTGTTCTTTTTCTTCAACCGGCGCTGCCCGCATAAAGAAAACATGAGGGGGGGGAAAGAAAAGCAATGTAATGCTATAAGGTGTGTGGGGACAAATCAGTCCTGCCACAAACTCTCAACAACATGGTCAAAAAGAAGGGGAAAACGCATCAAAAAGAAGGAAAGGGGAACAAAGGATTCAACACAAACGCACGCACATACAAAAAAGAAAAAAGAACATTGATAACAAAGAATTTAAAACTGGATATTAATTAGTGTTGCTGTCGCTCATATTTTTTTTTGTTTGTAGTTGCATATTCCTTTTCGGGAGCATTAATTCTCCTTTATTTTAATAGGGAGGACTGGACCAAAAGCAGCAGGAAAAAAATAGCATAAAGAAAGATGAGAAACGGAGAGAAAAGACACTCTGTCTGTCTGTTTGTGCTTATGGCATCAACACATACACACATACATACATATCTCCTACTCCACCCTATGAATGTTGCCTCACTGCGTTCCTTCTTTTATCTTCTCCTTTCATTTTACTTCTTCTCCTCCTCCTCTTTATCTCTCCAGATTCACCTAAAGTCATTTGGGGAACGCGTGCCCGTCCCCCTCACGCGCCGTCTGCTTCACAACCTCCGCCGCAGCCCGCAGCCGTTCGTGCAGTCTGTCCCCGACAAAATTCTTCCGCGTGATGACGCCGACGACGCGGTGCTTGATGTCGACCACCGACAGCTGCCGCAGCCCCAAGTGGCGGAGGAGGCGGTGGGCCTGCGAGACACTGGCGACATCCCGCACGTAATGGGCGCCCCTGTCCACGTAGGGCGTGAGGTCGATGTTGCACTGCAGCGTGCAGGGGGGGAAGTCCTCCACCGGCGGCAGCGGCGGCAGGCGGCGCCAGAAGACGCGCTCCCGCACCTCCTGCAGCTCCCGGTGCGTTGCGTGTGGCTGCTCCTCCAGTCGCTGGCGCGGGGACTCTCCGCCCGCCCAGTTATCATTCTTTTTATTCTTCTCATGGGAAAAGGAAGCACACGTAGGAGTAATAGTGCACGGAGCCGGAGAAGATGATGTATTCACATCGCCAGCATACCCAGGTCTCGTGTGCTTCTGCTGTGCAGAACATCTCTCGTCGTCGTTGTCGCCCTCCTCGTCGAATCTATCGCCTGGAGGGCAGCTGCAGGACGAACTGTCCGTCTCGCCGTTTCCCGCCCCCTCCACGTCGCGAAAGTAAATAAACCACAAGAGCAGCTCCAGTTGCGAGCGGGAGATCACACCGTCGTATGTTCCCCCCGCGACGGAGACGACTGGGAAGCCGTTGTGCGGCGTCGACGTGAGCACCTCGACGACGTGCGCCAAGTTCTCTATGCTCTCCAGCGTCACCGGCGGGGCCGTCATGATGTGCTTAGCGCAGAACATGTCGAGTTTGTGGAAACTCGCCCGCACCTCCAAAACCGGCGCCGCCTTCACCTCCAAGAGCGAGTGGTAAAGTGAGTGGCAGAAGCGGTCGGCCACCGCCCTCGCAAGAATAACGCCAACCATCAGGCACGTGATGTGCGTGAGGTCCGACGTCAGCTCCATCATGATGACAATGAGGGAAAAGGAAAGGCGCGAGATGCCGGCGAAGTACGAGGCGGATCCAATCAGGGCAATTACACCCGGGTCCGCCCAGACATTATTCTGGAAAAGAATGCCAATAAATCTTCCGCCAAGGGCGCCTATGAACAGTGAGGGAATCACAGTCCCGCATGAGATGAACATCCCACCCGCATAGCTAGAGCCGAGTGTATACAGAATGAGGTGCAACATGCATGCATACCACGGGATCAGTGCGGATGTGTTTCGGGAGAATAATATGCGGAGGGCGTTGTATGGACTTGTCAAGGTGAGTGTTCCAAGCGGACTAAATGTATTTTCACGATCACTACAAAAAGCAGTAAAAAGTTGAATATTAAGCTCGTTCTTATGTTCCTTCACATATGCCGGAACCTCCTCACAGGGTAATGCCAACGGAAGCACATAGCACACCGTCGCATACAGCAGGGCGCATATACATGGCTCCAGCACACGTAGTAAAGTTCTTGGGAACAATCGTCGTGACCTCCATCTAGAAACCCGTATACTTGAGATAATATATGACACCGACAGGAGAGCAAGAACGACGGCTCCAACCATGGTTGGAATAAATGTTAACAAATTTAATGGAAGACGATTTCCTTTCATAATATCTACAATAAACATGGAAATGGCGTATGGACGGAAGTCTCCCGGTGCGGAGGAGGAATCAGGCGCGTGTATGGAGATTACCCACCCCGTCAAGTGTGTATTTATAATCTGTATTACACATATACATGAGAGACACGACACAAAAACAAGACACGCGAGTCTCACCGGGAAAAACGTGGCCATTTCCTCCATAACAAACAGCATTCCACCTATCGGAGCAGAAAAGGCAGATGTCATCCCGCACGCGGCGCCTGCAGAGATAAAATCTCTCAAGTCACGGGGATTTTGAAATGTGGACAGCAGTGAACTCGCACTACACCTAAGTGTTCGACTACGACCTGTTGGTAGGCCCGCACCAATAAGAGAACCGATATGAATGATCGGGCCCTCGGCACCAACAGGTAGTCCGGAGCTAACGGCCAGAATACATGAGAGCGTCTTTATAATCAAATTACGAATATTAAATATTCTAGGGAACATGATGCCGTTCAAGTACGCCATGACATCAGGCACACCACTCCCCGCGGCGCTTGGCATCACAACACAGCACAAGGAAGACAATACGGCTGCAAGGACACTCCATAGAATGTAAAAGAGATATCCTTTTCCTATCATTACCCAAGACTTACCATGACGCGTTGTTGATTCCAAAGAGTTTCCTTCATCATTAACACTATTACTATTACTGCTAATATTATGTGATGTCTCCGCCCTCGTCTCTACGTTTGTTCCTATGAAGCGCTCAAGCAAGCTCAGCTTCTGGTCTGACATGAAATCAAGCGTCTGAAACAAAAGTACGGACCACAGTCCCACACAAACTCCCACGGCGATAAACATCACCCACTTCAGCCACCGTCGCTCCTTCTTCCGGTGCAACATCTGCGCCTTGTACGTCAACGACTGCCCCGCGCTGTAGTCTATACTCTCGTACTTATCCATGCGGCGCCGCTCCTCCGCGGAGAATACATGCGAGCAGGCGGACCTCTCAAAGAGCGGGACCCGGGGACGGAGAAAGGCGGCGTCGCCCTCCGCCTCGGCGTCCTGCGCGAGCTCCTGGAACCACGCGTTCGTCCCCGAGTCCCGCTCGATCCCCCGCAGCGAGTCGAGGATGCCGCCGCGCCCACGGAAGGAGGTGAAGGGCCGCTCCATCGCGCTGCGCGGTCTCAGACGTTCATGCGACATTACTATCAGAAACGAGAATAAAAAAGAAAAAGAAAGTGAAAGGTAAAATTAGCTGCAGAGGGCATGGAAACCGGAAAATAAAAAAACGAGGAGAAAAGTGTGGAGGTAAGGCATCATCCTCCGCAATGCACTCAGCAACCGTAACTGTAGGAATCAAATATATACAGACAGACAATAAGAAAGAAATAAGGAAGGGGACAAGGATAGTAGCAGTTATGCTGAGAATACTCCGGTCATCATCGTCACTGTTATTGTTCTTATGGTTCTTAGTTACTTTCGGCGGCGGCGGCGGCGCCATCTCTGTCCGATAGCACAAGTCCATCTCGTCTCACAATAAGAAAGAAGGAAGCCAAACACATACATATATACAGAAAAGAAGAAAAAAACTTCAAACGTCGCCATGGCATCAAAACTTTCATCTCTTTTCCCTATTTTCTTTTATTTGCTAATTCTGATCATCTCTCTGTATCACTGTCTCTTTTTATTTCTTCTCTCGCTCTCTCTCTCTGGGTGTGTGTGTGTGTTTCCTTTCATTTTCCCCTCCCCTTCTCTTCACACGCCTTGAGAATATTGTGGAGGGCTGCAGAATACATTGATGGGAAGTGGTGTTGCACCGCCTCTTTTCCCAAAAAGAGACGGCCTCGCCACGGCGCGTTGGGAGGCACGGGAATCACATCCGTGCTGTCTACAGGCGCGTGCAGCAAACGGCCAGGAATAGAGAGATGTGGAATGCGAGGCCTCTCCTCTTCCTCCTTCCCATTCTTCTCTACAGACGGTGAGGGAGATGTCGACGGGGAGAAGAGGTCAAGCACGGCCAGTGCCTGCAGCCGTCCCACCCCATCGAGCCCATACACAAACGACGTCATCGCCTCCTCACCCAACATCGCGTTCACTTTGTTTACAAGTGTGTGCTCGATGCACGGGGCTGGTGCGATGGCGACTGTATGCATCTTCGCCCCCCCCTTGGTGGGAAAGAAGAAGAGCAGGTGAAAAAGAATCGCCTCTATGGCGCCAAGAGAGTGACCAACACTCATCAGCATGTAGTCCGGATACTTTGCTCGAATGGTGGAAAGTGCATTCATGATAAGTCCGCCTGCCTCCATGACATTTGTGTGGAATCCACGCGGGATGCGCGTCCGCAGCTCCTCCGTCGCTCCGCTGACTGGATCCATGTATGTTCCTAAACTTACATTGACGTCTGCATGCCCCAAGTCTGAAATTATATCTGCCACTGAGACCGTCCCGCGGAACGCGATGACAACACGCCGCTCACGGTGATCAAGAAAGATAGCAAAACACGGCTGCCCACGCGTGGCGGCGTAGCGAGCGCATGCAACTTCAATCATCGGGTCGCAGTAATCGCCGAAGAGAATGCGTCGAATTGACGCTACTTGGTCCCTCTCCGACGCCCGCGTGAACCGATTGTTGCGGGTCACCCACATCGAAGCAAAGCGCAAGCCACTGCTGAGGTATCCCAATTCGTACGGCAGCGCATAGACAGAAAAGGCAAACCGCATTGCATACACGACACGCCGTATCTCCGAAAGCGAGACTTCTTTTTGCAGTCCATTTGCGTCCTCGCCTTCAGGCCGTGTTGCCTTGCAAGAAGAGGAAGGTCTAGTACTCTGTGAATGTACATGCGTGCACCATTCCCTGTACATCACAAGGTTTTCGCTGCTTCTCCTCCTAACAGCAAGTAGTTTCCTTGCAAGAACGCTGAAAGTGACGCCCGCAGCAGTAGTATGTACATTGATCTCCTCGTAAGCAAGCCGCATCCCCTCCCTGTAGCTCACAGTCGGCATAGTGGAAACAAGGCTACCGTTCATAGGCCGCTGCAAGGGTGACTTTTGGCATCCCTCCAAACTTCTCTGCTTGCCACCACATAACTCGCACTGGTAAAGTCCTTCCGCATCAAGAATGAAGATGGGGTCACTGCATGTGCACCACGGCGGGCAATGGTCCCGCAACACGGGGGACTGCCAGATCCACGCGATTCTGGATTGGGGTCGTTTCCAGTGAGCCCTTCTAAAAGGAAAACGCCAGATGAATCTTCCAGACATCTAAGACAAATTACATATATGTAATATATACGAAAGACGAAAATAAAGGCAAAAATGATTATAACAATAATCTGAAGCACCATCCCGCAGGAAGAAGAGAAATCAAATAACCAATAGATAAATAAATATATAGATATATGGATATAAAGGTCATTACAAACAGACAAAGAGAAAGAGAGGAAAGAAAGGCGCAAACTCCCACCAAATGAGTCTAACGTACTATACACACACACACACACATACAAATATTATTTCTCGTCTTCCTTTTTACTTTGCCACTGGGAAATTCACAGCACAAAAAAAAATGGAAAAAATGAATAGATCTGAGAAATACAACAAAGCGAAAAGGAAACAATCCGTCGAGAGATGTGAGAAACTGTACAGATCCGTTCCAAAACAACGGCAACAGCAACAATAAAGCGGAAGAAGCAGGCACACATAGAAAAATAGAAAAGCACCACGTGGACTATTCTATACGAGTGCCTCTTCTCTTCTCTAGTAGATGCCACTCGTAGGTGTCAGGCAGATCTTCAGTGTGTTTTCCCATGCCAGACGATCTGTTTGCATCAACTCCTGGCGCGGCAGCAGCGGGTAGACACCCCACCCCTTCCCTGCGAAGGACGCCGTCCACCCCGACACTTTCCACTCCGCCCATAGCACGGCAGAGAAGATGGAGACACGGAAATCTAGGCGGAGTGTGTGTCCGACAGGAAATAGAAAAAGTCCAAGCGGTTCATCTTCGCCAGGCGGCACAGACGGTGGATTTCTTTCTGCGTTATTATTATCATTGTTAGCACCACCACTACTACCGGTAATCCCCTTCGCATCAGGGGCTTGGATCCGGAGATCCCACTCAACCCCCATTAACCGAAATGTACCGGAGCAAACAGCTCGCCGCTGCTCAGGGTGGAAGTACTTACTTACATCATGCACACACCAAATGTATCCATTACGGACATCTGAAAGACGTCGCAGAAGTAAGTGTTTCCGTGTTGCATTGGATATATTCTCGGATAAATCATCATACACTGCCTCATCTATTAATCCATCGGAGCGTTTCAGTAATGAAGAAAGCGGAGAGGCAGAACAAGCAACAGCAGCATCACGTCTCTCAGAAGTCCCGTTGCTTCTTACTTCTTTTTGGGAGACGACAGAATGTGCTGCATTATTCTCCACAGAGTTTGTCGTTATCATCATCAGGGTGGAAGATTGCCTGGAAAAAGACGTAGTTCTCTCAGGAAGGAGCCGTTCTACACTTTCGCGTGCGCTTGAGCAATCCACATGAAAAAGAGCCGCCTCATGAGCCCGAAGTTGGTTGGATGCATTTCTTGTCAGTGTTAACTCCCTCTCGTGACACTGCGACATCAACCGCACTCCGTTCTCCAACAGTTTTGGCGCATCCATCATGTATGCTACAGTCATTACTGCGGCGGGTGTACTTTCCTCGCCGTCCGCGTAGGGCGTAGACTCCTCGTCCACCCTTCCCCATGAATCCTCCAGCGACATGATGGTCTCCATGTATTCTCTCACTACGCGCTCCACGTCCTTTATGGGCTCGTCAACGCAGTGCGTCTGCTCCTCCAGCCGCTCAAGCCACTCACGTTTCTTCGCATCGATGAGGCGATGGAGGCTAGAAAAAGATCTCTCCACCGCAGACGCCGCCTCTTTACTTTTATCCCGCAGCTCTGTCCGCTGCGACCTCAGCTGCGACTGCAGACGCTTGTAGTTGTCCAGCTGCACGGAGAGCTCGTGGCGAAGGTCACGCATTTTGTTTCGCATTTCGCCCGCCATGCCCTCCACCTTTGTCACCTCGTGGCCCTTGTGCTCCCCAACGGAGGCGCAGTACGGGCAAATGACATGCCCACACGTCAAGCACCAGAGACCCATGAGTGTACCGTTGTGCACGCCGCACGTTGGGCTGGGAGGCTGTGATGCAGGTGAAACACCGGGATTTTTCCTACTCACGCGTGGTGGCGCCGATCTAGACCTCCCCAGAGAACTCTGAGCAAATGATGTATTCCTCTTCAGTGCCCCAAACAACATGTTACTAGCACTTCTCGCCTGGGAATTTCTATTTGAGTCACCGGCAGCAGCAGCAGCAGCAGGTACTAATACTACTGATGATGATGATGCGGGGTGCATGTGCGTCATCGCGGGACGAGCGTCAAGACGGCGATCCCGCTTCTTCGCGATCATCGTCAGTACATAGCGCGGCAACGCCTGAAAGTTTTTCCCAATGCGAACACTCTTCACGACGCCATCGGCGGTATTTCCCTTTTCCCGGTAGCTAACGCTGTCATAGCCGGGTGGCGGCCCCTCCACATTCGTCGAGAAGGAGGCATTCGAGAGCCAAGTGAGACCCAACGCCACTTCGCACAAAAGCACCTTGTGCGGTTTGGTGGAAAAAACATTCTTGTCGTTCTGATTCGACATGGAGGAGGAAAACACAAAAAAAGGCGGCAGCTGTGTACCTGGAGCAACGGTGGATGAGGAAGGACCCACCGGTGTGGTCATCCAGCCACCTTCTCCTCTTCCTCCCCCACCACCTCTATCAAAGCCACGCTGCAGCACGTCACTGGCACTAAGAGAATTATTTGTGTAGAAGAGAAGCTCAACGCGGTCTCCATCGCCTTGCAACCGCGTGTGGCGCACGTCATCAAACAATCGCTCCTTGCTTGGATCCGTCACACGCAAAGCATTCTGCAGAGAAAACATAATGTATGCATTTCCCGCCCATCGCCACACATGTTTACTAAGCTCTCTGTACTCCTCTGCGTCTCTATCCGGGTCCACGGGCTCTAATTGGAGCGACCTCGTCTCCACCCACAAATGGGCCAACACGGCGGTGTTTGAATCAACATTATGACCACCATCGTCACTGTGATGTTGTTGCACGAGAAGTTGTAATGATGTCAGCAGCTCGTACCGCTTACGCGGCATGCTCCAGTATAAAATAACTCTTGGGGGTCGTTGCAGTACTCTCCCTAAATAGACAGCGAGGTCCTGCATATTATACGCCCGGATACACGCGTCGCCCCCCAGCTCTAAAGGGTGGCGCTCCTCGTCTACATAGACGACTACTTTCAGCAGCATCACCTCTACAGGAACAAATCAACAAATCCACCACCACCACCTCTCTACGCCTACAATGTGCTTCAGCGGTGCAAACCAAAAAGAGTGAGAGTGAGAAGAAAGAGGAAGAGATAAGAAAAAGAAAAGAATGAAAGAGTAGACTTTCTCTTTTTTTTTTTCCTCTCAATCCTGTATAAGCAAAAGGAATCTGTATTGAATGAATAAATATACGTCTCACAATGAGAAAAAAAAAAAACTTCTTATCATCCCTCTCCCTCTCCCTTCATTAGCGAAATTTCCCTTTTGCTTCCTCTTCTCGTGGATATATTTATTATTATTATTCTCTCTCACATGACTCAGGCACAAGGGTGATCATTCACCCCCCTCTCCCAATTTCATGGCCCCAAAGGACATGACTGAGAAGACGTTACTGTACCCTTAATTGATGAGATTACGCCGGGAGCCACATCATCACCTTATTTTCTTCACATTTCCCTGCTAATCGTCCTTATTGTCCCTCTCCTTTCTTCTTCACAGAAGGGCCCAGAGGAAAAAAAAAAAGAAAAAGAAAAGAAGGAAGAAACAGAATAACACGCACACACATATACACATGAGAAACAATCAAACAAACAAACAAAGAGAATGCACATACAAATTGCGAATCACAATGACAAGGAAGAAAGAGTAAAGAAATGGTGGATGAAAGAGAGCTTTGCCTAAATGCGGAACTCGCTCACGTCACCCTCAGGCAAAACGCCAAAGTCAATGGACACTTTGTTCACTCCAGCGCGCGAAGATGCCGAAGACCTTCGGTCTCCACTCGTCTCATCACCTTCATCAAGATCACCACTATCGTCATAGTCCTTATTACTCGTAGCCTTGTTACGTTTCGCTGTGGCTGCCGTCTTCATTTTGCCTGTTTGCCAACGATGGCTCTGGATGTTGTTCTCTGTTTTTCCCTCCTTCGCCTTCATCTTCATCATGGTTTTCGATGCTGTCGAGGTCTTTATGGATGTCGCCTTAAGGGCACGCGATTTGTTGCGTTTCGGTGTTGCGTGCCCTGCGGCGGCCTGTCGCATTATCCTGTGGTGATGCATCAACGACTCACGCAGCGGGACGTCTCGCGATGACATGCGGTCCGCCTCGTCCACGTTGAAGGAGGCGCCGAGGCCCGCCATGAGAGCGAGCAGTCCTTTGCTGCGCAGTCGGTCCCGCACCTCCGTGTTCGCCATGATGTCCGCCATGTTTCTCTGGGCGCATGTAATCAGCGGCGAGGCGGCGAGTGCGTCGTTCCCGTCGCAGTTGCCGTCGCGCCGCATGAGATCGTGCACGGCGAGAAGGACCTCAGCCGCGGCGATGCCGATCGGGAATCTCTCGCACACTTCATTCGCGTGCCGCAGCAACTCCTCCCACTGCTCCGTCTCACACGGGACCTCCTCCAACGCTCCCACAACCACGGCGATGAGGTGCGTCTGGCTCGCACTGGCCGCACTGAGGGAGGCGAAGCAGATGCGCTGGAGGGGCACATGCCACTCCACACGCAGCAGCGGGCGTCGCAGCTGCACAATGGTGCTCGCAATGGAAATGATGTGTGCGTCTGTAATTCGGATTTCTGCCTCACTGTGACCCGCCACCACTGTCCTCGGCTTTCCTTCACGATGCGCCAACTCCGCGCCGAGTATTTGGGCCGCTGCAGAGAGAAGGCCCTCGTGATCAAACCGAATGGACCGCAGGGAGCTCATGCAACTGGCAACCTCCTCCCCTTTGAAGGATGCAATGATGTTCACCGCGCGATCACAAAAAGGTGTGGTCACCTCTGCGTGGCGCGTAATGCCCAGTTTCGCAATGCTGTACAGCACCAACGTAATGTCATGCGGGGTCGACTGACTTGCGGACACACGCAGACGTGGTAACATTTGCTGCACAACGCGAATAACTCCTTTGAGAACAAAGGTAAAAACATACATGAGCAGGCAGAGATCGTGCACAGTAGTCCTTGATGATTTTTCCAAAATGTGTGTCGCTGCCGTCGTGTAAAACTCGATATCATTAAATCCAAGCGTTGCACATCGCAGAAGAACATTAACCAACTCGGGAGTATCAAATCGGCCAAGGTTTTTCCTTGTATACTCCACCACAATGAGGAGCAGGTCATTAAACGGCAATCGACTACGTGCAAGACTCTCTAAGAGAAGAGAGGCCTCACGTGCTGTGAGGATACGTTCCCAATTTTTCTGTGAAGAGAGAGAATTAAAAAGATCTGGTAAGAAAATATTCTGTGCAGCTGGTAAAGGTGCAAGCATGGAGGCCAGCTCCACCTGCACTCGCAAAGGTGCATTTGCTGCAGCGACTGATATCATAGAAATATGCTGCTCAAGCAATGCATGGCCCCCGTATGCTCGCAGGGAAATCATGACACCAGCGAGAAGCGGCAGCCGTCTGGCGTCTGTGCTGGCCGCCACATCATCAAATCTGAGATCCCGCACCAACGCGGCGTAGAATCGCGTGGGTTGAGTGTCTGCAGGAAATAACTTCATCGCGCCGTCAGCCAAAGTGAGCATGCGATGTCCTAATGCCGGTATAGCGCTCTCCCCGCACTCATCCAGCAGCCGGACGAGGGGTTGCGAGGCGGAGATGAACCACTCCTTCTTTTGAAAGCGCATCATGAGACGTATAAGTGCAGTTGTTCTGGAAACGATAGGCGAGGCCTGATGCAACTCACTCAATCGCACAGCCGCTGCTTCCATGATCTCTGCATGCATCACTTGTTTCGCCTCACACTTCTGCAGCATGTCGCTCAGCTGCACATCATCCGCCACTTTTATTGCCTTCAGTGCGGACTCCAAGAAGGTAGCCATCAGTGCATGGTTCGATGCCCCTCCGTCTGTACTCGTTGTCGCCGTGGAAGTAATGCCACTACCACCAGTAGAAATAGAAGAATAACTAGTAGTATTAGTAGTACTAGTAACTCCACCACCACTGTTGTCACGATAACTTCTTCTTGTTCGTGAGGGCGCCACAGCCACGAGGCCGCTGTCAAACCCCTCCGCGGAACGTGCAGAGCTCGCGGCGAGAAGCGACATCACTGGCAGATCAAGGCCCCTGTAGCACTCGATGACGCCATTGAGGTGCTCCATTGAGATGTATGCGGACGACTGCGAACAAATATGGCGCTCCGCCACGACGTAAAAATCGGGGTAATGAATCTTTCTTTCATAGAAGCACTCAATGATGCGGTACAGCTGACTCCCTGTGAGACTGTCCATGCGTCGTATGCAGTGCTCTGCAAGGAGTGACCATGTATCCTCGCTCCGCACACCCGCGGCGGCAAGTGACTGGATGAGCTGCACGGTCCCCGCGCTCTCCATGTTTGGCAGCGCCTCCGTCAGCAGCGGCACTGCGGAGATCGACACGTCGTGCTGGCCGAGTGTGCAGCAGGCCGCGATGGTGCGGGAGAGTTGGCTGCCCGTCATCTGCGGGAGCTCCTCCCGCACGAGGGAAATTGCATTCGCCGTTATCGGGCTGCTCTCAAGCTGGAAGTACACGAGGCACTCCAACAGTCGGCGGAGTGCGGCCGGGCCGGGAGACGGACCGCTGCGGAGGTCTAATGCACTCAGCTTCGCCTTCAGTGCATGACCAAGTTTCTCGTCCAGCACAATGCTGTGAATGCGCTTCAAATAGTACAAGTCGTGAATCACACGGGACAGCATAAATTATTTCTATTTCCCTAACTGTGTGTGTGTGTGTGTGTATGTTGGTGAATTTCTTTTGTGGTCCCCCCTTTTACAGGGAGAAGAGGACTTGATGACTATTCCAACTAAGCGCAATAGGTACAGCGCTGTTACAAAAGAGAACGGTAATGGCTTTTTGTTTTTTGTTTTGCAAAATGAGGAGAAAAATCAATACCATATCACATCAGATACACACATTCACTTCCTCCCTCCTTATTTCCATCTATCAACTCCACACATGGATACCCCACGCGTGGGAGAAAGAAAGCACAACAGCCGCAATAAAACTATTTATACACACTCACCACGCCCCACTAGCATCACCACCACCAGCAATCCTATTCATCCATATTCCACTTTTCCCCCCTCATGTCTTCGGTGTGTCACTAAATAAAAATACACCTCAGTGCATGTCTGCAGACACACACATATATCGGCATTGTTCAGGCGCTTCTACAAACTGATCGCTAGCTATCATCATCACTCCTTTCCTCACCGAAAGAGAGGCTTGCGGCTCAACTGCGGGGACCTCCCTCGCCCCACGACGGCTTCGGTATTTCCCCCTCGCGGAAGTTCTTCACCTGCTCGACGGACCACTGCCGCGCCTGCACCTTCTGGAGCTCCACCGACTGCATCGCGTCGTCCTTCTTCTCGCGGATCTGCCGGGCGGTGTGCTTGATGCCGGCGCCGAGGTCAACGCCGAAGAATATCATCACAAAGACAAACATCGTGACGCCCGACCACGGGATCCGGCGGAAGACGCGGGTGAGGGCCCCTTCAGCCCGCGAGTCCCGCGCGAGTACGTCCCGCTCCCAGCGCTGCAGTTGCACGAAGTCGTACAGCATGCGGAGCCCCATCCTTCCGTAGTCCTCAACCACTTGTATTCACTTCGCAGTTGACTGTGTGTTCAATCCAGCCGTCAGTGGGCCGTAGGCAAATGGAAATGAAAATAAATAATAATAAAAATGAATGATAGAAGGAGATGAAGGAGGAGAAAAGAGATGTGGAGGAATTCGAAAGAAATAAAATAAAATAAAACATCTTCAACCCGATCATGTATACATAGATGCATACATACACACGGTCATAGCCGCATGTATTCTAGGCGTGAACTCTTCTTTCATACAGGTGTGCACAGCTACCATTCAAAGAGGGAGCCATACATAAAGCCGCACACATGCTCAGATTTTTTTGCGCATGTGTCTCGTCAACCAAAGTAAAGGAAGGACGTCTTCTCTTTCACACTCTTCTTCGTTTTCTTCTTTTTTTTTTACCCCTTCGTTGTCGTATTTCTTTGTTCCTTCTTTATCTTCTTCTTCTTCATGGGAATTTTGTTTGCTGGAGTATGGCTTCATATGCTGTGTACATACATGCATACAGTAATAATGACAATACCTCCCTTGGCTTCACATTCACCAACTGAACTGCAAAGACATTTGCTCACATGAACAAGAGGGAGGAAAAAAAAAATTAAGAAAGGAACAAACAAAAATCAAAAAAAAAAGAAAAACAATAGACCTCTCTCTCTCTCTCTCTCTCTCTTCCTTCCTTCCTCGGCATTCCAACAAAACATGGCGCGGCGACGACCCACAACTTCAAAGCAGTGAAGAGACGCGCAAAAAGAAAAGGCAGCACGAGACACAGTACCCGCGCGTACCCTCCAACTCTGAGTGAATAAAAAACAAAGCATACAGGGGACAGGAAAATAACAAGAAGAAATAACAACAAAGAGATGGAAACAGAGAGAGAGAACATACATACATATGAATGAGAAAAGACAGCACAGACGCCCCACGTAAGAAAAGAACTGGAAGAGTATGCGGGGAGAGAAATATGCAGCTTCGCTTAGCCACTTCACCCCTCTATTTCAAAGTCCCAGTCATTTCTTCTTCCTCTTTCTCCCTCATTCTCTCACTCCCACTCATCAATCCTTGTACATTATTTGTGGTATGTAGTTGTATGTATACAAATATACAAGCAATACAGATATCTCTCTCTCCTCGTCTCTTTATGTTTCGCTGTCCACATTCGTTTCTATCTATCTTCGATTCTCTCCACTTCCTCAGTAGCAACGAAGCACATTACATTGTACAGGCACATATATATATATATATATATATATATATATATATATATCAACAAGAGACTTAAAAAATTAATAACGTAGGCTATATGTAAACACAGGCACACAGACACACGCACAGTGAAATAATAATAATAATAAGTTTTTATACAAATCATAAAATCTAAGGGAATCAGAGAAACAAGAAAAGCCCCTACTTCTGCTTCTTACCTCGATAAGCAAACTGAGAGAAAACCGGAATAAGTAAACCACACAACCAAACAAAGAAAAAAAGGAGAAAATGAAATTATATCAGTTCAGCTCACTCGCTCCTTGTTTTTATTTTATTTTTTTTTATTCTGGTGTTTTCTTCGGTTCTTCTTTAAGGAAGAGTTCTTCACCTCATCCTTTTTGTTTTTTACTTCCATTACAATCCAGCACACAAACTGTCAGGCCCCACGTGCCTACGTACGCAGCCATGTATGTATGTGCGCAAAGGCACAGAAACAGGTCAGTTTTGTTTCTTTCTTTCATTTCCCTTCCTTGTCTTCGGTTTCCCACGCCCAACAATTTTCATTATTCTTTTTTTTTTCCTGTTTGGTTGTCATTTTTTTGTTTTTCTCGTTCTTTTATTAATGTTGCCAGTGCAGCGGCTTCTACCCTGAAGTCTTCACTAGCAGCTGCATGGCGGAGTGAAATAAAGAGAGGGAGCCGAACAAAACACGAAAAAAAAAAAGAGAGGGAGGATTGAGAACAACGGTGTGTGAATCTAAGATCTAAGTGTAGTGAGTGAGGAAACAAGGGGAGGGAAGTAACAAATGGGAGAACTTAACACAAAAACAAAAACAAAAATGTTGGGCGTGGGAAAGACCAAGGATTTACCGGAAAAAAAAAGGAAAAAAAAAAGAAATGGGAGGGGTGAAGCCGATGATGCATCCAGAGACACAAGGCAACGGGCCCCCCACCTTCACCCTCTCCTTCTTTCTATTTTCATTTTGTTGGATACAAACTTAGAGAAAGAAAGAGATGCATACACACATACAAAATAAGAATGAAAGAAGGAGAACGAAGTATAAATATTTCTAGAGACAATAAAAAAAAGGAGTGAAGTCACAAAAACGACTCATGTCTTTTCTTCCCCTCAGTAGTCAGGAATTTCGTTAGGCATGATGAGTTTTGCTACTTCGCCGTACTTTACGCTGCTGTACTTGCGCCGCACTGCTTGGTACTTCGTTGTGGGTACATGGCCCACGAAATCAAGTATAACCTCAGCACAGGCCTTAAACTCACGCACTTTCGCCTTACTGTAGTGCTGCAGTTGACGTGTCCATATTGGCTCACTAATAAACACAGAAGAGTCCTCTTTTTGTTTGATCCGCAATGTTATAATAGCGAGAAACACTGAGGCGTTTGCTTGTTGTGACGGCGTGAATTGCAGGCACTTGTAGTCAAGCAGACAGTGCTCCAAAAAGAAAAACGATGTATGGTGTACCAGTGTCATGTATGCAGAGTGGTCCTCCGGCAACAGCCCCGGGTGCTCTAATCCTTCCATGACGCTCAGCAAGCGTACTACGAAAGGAAACGGGGTTGGTACGGTCAGGCGAAAAGACAATGCGGAGCAAATACTCCGCTCCATCTTTATTATCTCCTCGCGGGTGTACGTGTTGGCGCTGATGTGCACACACTCCTTCACCTCCGGGGGCCATATCTCCTCGTACTTGGCAGCCACGAGTATGGCGGTGATGCCCACTAGCTGAAGTTGCGACCGGGCGACGTAGGCCCCCGATGACTGCTTCGTGTTCACGCAGGAGAGGTAGCGGTCCAGTATGTTCACTGCCAGGTACATCGTTTCCGCGTGCAGCTTGAACTTCAGGTGCACGTCGATGAGCCAGTCGACCAAAATCATGCGCATCTTCTCATTGATCTCCGGCTGGTACGTCAAGTACTTGGGCGACGCCACGCGCTGGGCGTTGAGTGCCTGTGTCCCCATCTGCTTTTCCCTCTCCATGTACATCGTGGTGATGTCTTTAACGAGATCATTGCAGAAAATGGGTTCGTCGTCGTGGCAGCGGTCGGCGTGCGGGCTTGCGGAGACCCCCCTCGCCTTCTCCATGACATTGGAGCCAGTGTCGTAGAGACCGGATCTAGAGGCATTCGCGGTGGTGGACAGGCGGTACGACTCCAAGTTGCCGCCAATGCGCTGCGCGAGGCGCTGCTTCACCTCGGCGATGCCCCCGGAGAGATTCGACAGCTCGCGTAGAGTTGTGGGATTCATTGTGTAAAGTGATGATTGAATCGCGTGGTAGTGGCACGGTGTACTGGCCAACAATCAGCAACTCCTTTTTGCTGGCGGTGCTGTTTTATTTCTCGTTCTCTTTCTCAATCTCTTTCTCTTTTTCTTCTGGTTTTTTTTTTCTCAGGCTTTATTATTTGACGTTACCTTCGTGCCGTGTGACCGTTACCTCTAATTTATCTCTAAGCCCTTTACCTCTAATATATATATTACACGTATGTGCCGAGAGACAAAAAACAACGAGGAGGAGGAAAGTGGAAAGAGAAAAAAAAAACACAAAAAAAAAAATAATAATAAACGTGAAGGGAAAAAATCCACTTGGCCCCACCCCCAGGCAAGAGAAAACACCCCGCGGTATACTGGCAGATGACATTAAAATGGACATGCGTGTGGATTGAGTCACGACGCATAAACACACTCCCCTTTGTTTCTCTCTCTCTCTCTCTCTCTCTCTCTCCCTCTCTCTCTCTCTCTCTCTCTTCCTTTACGTGCATGCTCACAGTAAAGCAGAGTAGTCGTGTTGTGAGGAGGCCTCATGTGCCTCCTCTTAGCAAAAACAGAAAAAGAAAAAAAAGTAAATAAAAATCCAAGAGAAACATGCACGGACGCACATACCCACAGACACGCAGCGAATAAGGAAGAGGGAGATGACAACAAGAAAAAAAAAGAGAGGAAAAAAAAAAAAGAAACGTTAAGTGACGCAACGAGGTGTCATGCAACTCATAAGACCTTCCAAACCCAGATACAGACAAATGCCGTGTGAATATAAGCACGCATGCGCATTGTTTTTCGCTTGTATCTTTTTCTCTCTCACACACACAATTTCTCTTTTCTCATCCACAACCACTACTATCAGCGTCATCATCGCCATCATCATCTCCACTCACCCACCGACATGCATACATACAGACCAAAAATATGTAATTGCTGCGGACAAGAGACACACATCCGCCATTTTCTCTCTTCTTTATGTTTATGATTCTTTCTTTCGGTTTTTTTTGTCCGGTTCCCCTTTCTTTTTTCGTCTTTCCTTTCTATTTTTACTATTTATATTTAGTTCCGTTTCAGTCTCTTCTCTCCTTCTCATTCATATGGCTTTTTGTTCTTCCCCTTTTCCGTATATATACCCTCCTTTCAGTGAATGAGTGTTCTCACAATATACATACACACACGGACACTCCTATTTGCAATGCAAAACCAATACTGCAAAAGTAATAAGTATTCATCACCCCCAAGTGTCAATATACATATATATACCATTCCCATTTTTCTATTTTTTTATCTTTTTTTTATCTTTCTTTTTTTTTTCTTTTTTATGTATGCGGGAAGAAAATTACAAGTTAGAAGTTGATGGTCTTTGCAAAGCACGCCATGCAGGCCTCCTTCACTGCCTCTGACATCGTTGGATGTGCGTGGCATGTGCGACCAACGTCCTCCGAGCTCGCGCCGTACTCCATCGCCAGCGCAGCCTCCGCGATGAGCTCTCCTGCAGCACTACAGACGATGTGCACGCCAAGAATGCGATCTGTCGTCTTGTCGACGAGCACCTTCACGAACCCGTCCTCCGTCGCCACCGCCTTCGCACGGCTGTTCGCGTTAAAGGGAAACTTTCCGACCTTGTACGCGATGCCCTCCTTCTTGAGCTCCTCCTCACTCTTCCCGACGGTCGCCACCTCCGGCATCGTGTAGATGACGCCGGGGATGACGCCGTAGTTCACGTGGCCGGGCTTGCCGGCGAGAATCTCAGCGCACGCGACGCCCTCCTCCTCCGCCTTGTGGGCGAGCATCGGGCCCTTGTCGACGACGTCGCCGATTGCGTACACGTCTGGGACGCTCGTCTCGAAGTGGTCGCTGATCTTCACGAAGCCGCGCTCGTTGACAGCGACGTTGATCTTGTCGAGGCCAAGGCCACTGGTGAACGGGCGGCGGCCAACGGAGACGAGGAGCGCATCGCACGTGAGTGTGTCGCGCTTGCCGTCCTTGCCCTCCACCTCCAGCACAACGCCGTCGCCCTTGTTCGTTCCGCCCACCACCTTTGTGCTCGTCATGAACTTCATCTTCTCGCTCTTCCGCAGCGTGCCGAGGAGGGAGTTCGAGACGTCCTCGTCAAGCGTCATGGCGCAGCGCGGCGCAAACTCCACAACAGTCACCTCCGCCCCGAGCCGCGCCCACACGCTGCCGAGCTCGAGCCCAATGACGCCGCCGCCAAGCACGACCATCGACTTGGGCACGCGCGTCAGGTCAAGGGCCCCGGTGGAGGAGAGCACGACCTTCTCGTCAAACGGCAGGAACGGCAGCTCCGTCGGCTCGCTGCCCGTGGCGATAATCGTCTTCTTCGTCTCGATCGTCTCCTGCTTACCGTCAAGGCCGTTCACCCTAATGCTGTGCGCCGACTCGAAGCATCCCTCGCCTTTGTAGTACGTCACCTTGTTCTTCTTGAGCAGGTACTCCACGCCGCTGGTGAGGCCCTTCACCGCCCTCTCCTTCTGCGCCTGCATCTTCACCGTGTCCATCGTCACGGCCTCGCCGCCCACCAAGCCGTAGCGCGCAAAGTTGGCGTGGGCATCGTGGTACAAGTGCGTCGCGTGAAGGAGCGCCTTTGACGGAATGCAGCCAACGTTCAGGCACGTGCCGCCAAGTGCACCGCGCTTCTCGACGCACGCCGTCTTCAGGCCCAACTGCGCGGCCTTGATGGCTGCAACGTATCCACCCGGCCCTCCACCAATCACAACAACATCGTAAGGGTTAAACCGGACTGCACAACGACGAAGCATGGTATACAAACAAGTACGCAACCTCTCCCCTTTTTTGTTGTTGTTTTGGTTTCTCTCTTTCTTTTAACTCCAGATACTCCTCCTCCTTCTCGCTATATCTTTCCCTTTCGATACCCTTGAACTGGAGATTCCTATAGACACTTTATTCAGAGTTATGCAATGCGCTGTTATCACAATTGTGTAAGACGATGAACATCCAAAGAAATGAAACAAGAAAAAAAAGGGGAGAATTGAGATACAGAAGTATACAGATGGAGGAGCTGTTTAAAAAAGAAGAAAAAAAAATACACACACAACTCTAATCGCGTAGCCATCATCATCAAACTTTTCACCAAATCTGTTGGCAAGAAAAACGAACACAACATGCAGTGAAAAAATGTTACCTCCCTGTTTTTTCTTACCTCATGAAATGTTGTTGTTGTTGTTTCCCTTCTTCCTCATCACCACTCCCAAACCCTCACCAGACTCTCAGCATTCATTCTATGTGTGGATGAATGGCAACGAAGCAAAGAAAAAAAAACGCAACACTAATAGAGAAGTAAAGGGGGCGGCTGTGAAGGAAGTAAGATTGAAGAGAGATGAAAATAGAGGTCGGGAAAGGAAGCCCAAACGAATATGCGAACAAACAAACCAAGGAAAGAAGGCAAGCAAGAAGTCCCAAGAACTAAAAATGGGCCACTGCAGCATCATGAACGCATCCCTCCCTCTCAAACGCACATATATACGAGGAGGAAGAGGAAGAAAGGATCTGATGTGCAGCGTGTTTTCATTAAAAGAAAAAGGAGATCACAGATCAGTTTACCTCACTCACACACGCACACAGCAATCAAAAATGTTCCTCAATTTCTTTCTTCTGAGTCTCCGTTAAGAATTTGGGAAATTCAAAAGAGATTTTCACATACAGATCCCCCCTCTCTGATGGCATGTGATGTCGTGGCATCCCCTTCCCCTGTATCTTCAGCACGGCACCGTACGGCGTAACGCCGGTCGCCCGTACGACAACCTCCGCCCCGTCGAGGTGCTCCAGGCGCCGCTCAAACCCCAGCAGCGCCTCCCGCAGAGTGATCGTGAGCGAGGCGTCGAGGTCGAGTCCGTTGGGGCGCCGCGCGTACCGCGGGTGCGGCCTCGTGCGCACTGTCATGATGAGGTCGCCGGGAATGAGGTCCGGCGACTCGTCCGCCTCCATCTCGAATCTCACCGTGTGTTCCTCCGGGATCCCCTGCTCGATGTCCATCGTCAGCGCGACGTCGCCGCGCGTTACCTTCCGCCCGCGGCACGCGGAGCACTTCTGCTTTGCAACGCGGCCCTGGCCCTGGCAGTGCGGGCAGCCCTGCTGTATCTCCTGGTACATCCCCGGCCCGAGCTGCAGGCGCTGAACGACGACGCCCTGGCCATGGCAGTGCGGGCAGGCGGTCACACCGCTGCCTTTTTCAGCCCCGCTGCCCTTGCACCGGCCGCACACCTTCTGTTTGTTGAACACAAACCGCTTCTGGGTGCCTTTATACACATCCTCAAGGTCCACGTGCAGTGTTCCCTCGGAGTCCGAGCCACGCATGTTTCCTCCAGCACTCATGCCAAACAGCCGCGCAAAAGGGTCCATGGACTGCAGCTGATCTTTCTGTGCTCCCGCCAGCTCCAACTGCCGAAGGCCCTCCTCGCCACGCATGTCGTACATCCGACGCTTCTTCTTGTCCGAAAGGACCTCATTCGCGCGATTAATCTTGCTGTACACTGCCCTAGACTCCTCCGTGTTGGATACATCGGGATGGTACTTGCGGGAAAGTTCGCGGAACTTTTGCCGCACCTCCTTCTCTGTGGCATCCTGACTTAATCCAAGCACAGCGTAGTAGTCCACCTCTTCTTCCTCCTTCACAGCAGGAGCGTGGGCACCTGCATTTCCCCCTCCACCAAAAAAGGCACTTGTGGGAGCGACAAAGTACACGAGAGAAAGCAGCAAGGCAAAAATACAAAGTGTCAGATGTGAAGAACACCGCAATTCTCCTTTTAATATCATAATTTCCACAGCGTCTAATTTTTGTTGTTGTTGTTACTATTTAATAAACGTCCTTGTTGTGTTATCTTCTTCGCTTTACTTCAATCTTCTCCTTGGCTATATATACACGTAATTCTGTCGGTGTTAGTTTTTGCCTGCTTCTTCCAGTATTGATGTTTATACGACCGCAAAATCCTTTATTTTTTCTTCCTACCTCAATGGACAGACACAACAGCACAGAGTAGTAGCGTATGTCCCGTTTCTCTTTTTGCTTGTGTATACTTTTCTCTGTATGCATTGTTGTTATGTATGGCAGGTGAAAGCATGAAGAAAAAGAAAAAAGGGAAAAGGGAGCAAAGAGAAGAAAAAATAGCAATAATAACCATGATGAGTCAGCAAGAAGCTCATACAGACAAGAAAAAAAAAAGAAAGAAAAAGTGAACGCGCCGACGGTTATGGTCTTTATTTTTATGCATACCACACTGTGTGTATGTGTGGTGTGTGAGTGTGTTGATGTCCATCTCCTCTTTTTTGATTGCGTCCTTAAAAAAACTGCGAGATATTCCTCCCCCGCATTTTCCCACCCGCCCACTCACTCACTCACGATGATGATGATGACTGCCCCGGCATTGGCTTGTATCCCGACTGTGCGATGGGCGTCATGACCTGCTGCCCCAGCCGCAGATTCACGTCCATCGACCCCGCCGCCCCCCCGCGCCGCCCCGACCGGTTCTCGTCCATCTTCTCCGCCGCCCGCTGCATGAGCTCCTCCTGCTCGCCGCGGGTCACCTCGCGCGTGGCGGTGCGCTGGAACATCATCCCGCTGCGCTGCGTGATCATGAGGCGCCGCACGTGGTACGAGAGATTGCTCTCGTGCTCGTCGAGCTCCAGCACGCGCGAGATGAACCACTGCTGCACGCAGACGTACGGCAGCGTCGCCAGCGTCAGCCCGAACATCGTCTTGCCGATTCGCGGGATGTTCCGCACGAGCCACGACGGCCGCCCGGACTCGCCGCCGTCGAGCGGGGCGAAGGCGCGGACGACGCGGTGCCACGCGAACCGCCCGCTGACCTTGTAGCCGAGCACGAAGCCCAGCGGCATGCCAAAAAACGTTGCGAGCATCCCGCGCTCAATGAGGCGCATCTCCCCGGGGCTCAAGTTCTCCTCGTAGTTCTGCAGGAACTTCATGAAGTCGGCGCGCGTGTAGGGGCGCGTCTTATCGTCAAAGCTCATCATCGCCATGCCGGCGGTCACGGTTCCGAGCTCACGCTCGCCGCCGCCGCCAGCGCTTTTATTCTCCGACGTCATTTTGTCGACTTCAACAGCGCGATATCTTTGCTATGGGCCTCCCCACCTTAATGTACACTCAGCGATAATACAGCACCTGCTCTCCCCCTTTTCCTTGCTGCTGTATGTATGTATGTATGTAGGTGGAATTGATGGTGCAGCATTACCAAGAAAGAAGAAAAAAGAAAAAAAAGGGAAATTATGAGTGTGGTATGCATGGCACAAAAGCACACAAGCAAACAGAAAGAAAAAAAAGGAGACAAACGAGCACATGGAGAAACTGAGTTTCGCCCTTCGTGCATCGCCCAGAGATAGGCAAACCCACACATTGCGTACACAGGACGTAACGGAAAATAACATCAAGAGCGGAAAAAAGCGTCCCAGAAAAAAAAAAAGAAGTAAACAGAGCAAAAGAATAAATAAATAAAGCGAAAAAAAAAAGAGGGGAAGAAGAAATGGTGATAGGAGAGAGAGAGAAGAAAGAAAGAAAGAAAGCTACCTGAAAGCCAAAAGAAATGTCTCTCACACACTCTCTCTACGGGCCTTTTCGCTGTTAGTGGGCTTTTTCCTCAATACGTCATTCGTGGTATTTCTCTTTCCCCTCCTTTTTCTTCCTATAAATTATTGTGCTGCTCTTTAGACACATATGCACACATTATATACATATACGCGTATGCGTCTTGATTTATGTACTAATCACCAACTTTTCACGTTTTACTGTTTCTTTGTTTTTCTTTTCCTTGTCTTCCATGCCCCATTTTTCTACACAACTCCAAAGCCCATAACAACACATTGCGCAGAGGCATCGTACATGCAAGTGAGTCCTCTTCTTCCCACAACCAGCCAGTCACAACCCGTTGACCCTCATGATTCTCGCAGAGTACACAGCAGCGGCACAACTGAGAGAGAAAAATGAAAAGAAAAAAATAACGAAATAAAAAAAAAGAAGGCTGGGAGCACACCTGTGGGTAGATACATCCATCAGTCGGCAGAGTGCGTTCATACAAAAAGGAGCGTCTCTGAAGTCAGGCGCAGACACAGCAAGGGAAAGAATGACGAGTCAGCACAACTGTAAAAGACAGAGAAAAAAACATCCTTCACATACATATGCATGGCACCTCAGATGGTGTCGCCTGACGTCTCGTCAATAGCGACGTTTCTTCTTCTGTCTCGTACTGTTCCACCGTCAAACCACCATTTGCCAAACTGTGTCACGTGTCGCACACTGCAGTGAGGGAGTGGGAAGGGCTCAGACAAGAATATATATATATATATATATATATATATTACAATACTAACAAACCAGAAAACCAAAAAAAAAAGAGCAAACCTTGTTATCTCCTTCCCTCCTGCAAAGACCAGGATCGGTTAAGGTAGAACAAAAAAAAGGCGGGAAACACACAGGTACACGAAATGGTATTATACACGCAGTGAGGGGAAAAAGAAAGAAAGAAAAAAAGAGTGTGTGGTTTGGCGAGTAGATACTGAAGTGGCGAAGACCACAGGGAAGGAAACAAAAATAGAATAAAATAAAATAAGGAAATAAAGAGAGAAACAAATGAAGACGCCAAGAACAACGAAAGGTGGGTGTGGAAAAAATAACGGTAACGATGCGATCATTACAAAAAATGATGGAACAAAAATAAAGTGGGAGATCGAAGTACAGCCCCGCTCCATTTCAGTCCATACAGAAGCCTTACTAGAAAATTAAATATAAATAATTCCCACATGCACGTATACATGCAGAGACAAGAGTTTGTCCTTTTTCCCCTCCCCACTACATCTTATTTTTTATCTTCTTTTGTAATTTTCTTCTCCCATTCACATTGCTTTTGTTCTTTTTTGGGGCTTAACAAAGAAGATAACACTGACAATACAGAAAGAATACAATGGCCAATCGGCAACAAATAAAAAAGAACGACCACAACAAAATCAAAAAAAAAAAAATCTTTCTCTCTCTGGTGCTCCACTCCTCCTGTTCTTCTCCCCTGTACACCTCATTGTCACCCATTATTTTCCTCTCTCCCTCTCACTCTCACACACAGACACACAGAGTCAATGACCAGAGAAAATGTGCATGTACACATACCACACATGCAACTTCACCGGACTTTTATCCGCGTATCTCCTCGTGATTTTGAAGACGTAAGCAAAATATATGGGGCCAAATTGTGATCTGAGTGATTATTTATTTGTTTGTTTGTTCGTTTGTTTTGGTTAATAAAGAATGAGAGAGAAGGACAGAGAAAAAAAGAAAAACAAATAGCCTTAATACATGTCATCTCATTGACACTATGCGCCACAGACGCATGTGCCTTCACTCACATCTGTTTTTTGTTTTCCACCTTAGTCTTGTCTGATACTTTATTCTCACCCTGATTAGTCAGTTGAGAGCATACTATTGGTTCTTCCCCTCGCATAAATAAATAAACATATATGGCCTTATATGTATACAGATAAATAGAAAGATATAAATGCCTGTATGTGTATATATGCGTGCATTCCCTCTTTTTATTACTTTTTTTTCATTCCTTGTGTAGGTGCGTATAAGTGGGTTTGTGCATTTGTCCTTGCTATCTTTGTACCGGCAGATAATGCACAAAAGAAAGACATATGCAAGCAGTAGATGAATATCACGACAAACTAATTGCGTTATTTTTGCATTTTCCTTCTGCAATGTTTACTGATCGAATGGGATCACTACATCTGACGCACGCTTCAGATCCGCAGTGGAAGGCGCACGTCCCGCCCCGCTGGTGTCGGCATCGCTCTGTGTTTGGCTGCTCGTCTCGTCTGGTGTCAACTGTGGCGACGATTCGTCATCGACCATGGAGGACACTACTTTCAGTCGCTCGTTGGATTCTAAGGAGGATACATGGCGGAGCATGCGCGGGGACAGAATCTTGTTGTCCATGCATCGCGGCCTGTAGTTTATTGTGGACGTGGGGGGCGGAAACGCCCTCGAGGCTTCCCTTGACACCTCCGGGCTATCCACCAAAATGCCCCCCTTGTATGGATCCCGCTGCAGGCGTCGAGAGCGTGTTTGTCGCGTGGGCTCGTTGCCTGCAGACTGTTTCGTTTCATCTGGCGGTCTCACCAAACTGCCTTCCCCGCATGCAGCAGGTCTCATTGTTGCACCATCTCGGTAGTGTGCATTGTGTCTCAGCATGTCTGTGTCTAAATATGCGCCACACGGCAGTGGCATCCGCGGATTACCCTCTACGTACTGGCAGCCATCATCACCCAGCGGCAAAGGGGCAGATAAAACAGGCACATTTACACTCGTCTCGTTATTACTTATAGGGGTAAGCAATGTATTGCATCTCAACGTCCTTTCGTTTTCGTTCCACTGTCCTTCACATTTGTTTGTAGCCACAGTGGCAGCAGCAGCAGCCACGTCACCAGGGGCGACTTTATTTTTCCACGTGTATCTCAGCATTGGAAAACATCCCATAATAGGAGGAGTGTAGTTAGAAAGCATAGTGTTCCTCATGTCTGTGCGATACAAGCGTCGTCTTCCCCCTTGCGGAAGCCCATCAGCATATTGTTGCTGTTGTTGTTGTTGCATCAAAGACATATGTTGAAACATACGATCAGAGTTGCTGGCCTCTGTCCACGCCTGGCACGCAAATGTGGGGATCTTCATCGTTGTACTCGGCAGGTATGCATCAAGGGGTGCCACCGGGGAAACAGCAGGTGTATCACCTTCCCCCACATTCGTCCAGGATCGCGAGGTCTGTCGTGGAATGTGTGTTGTTTGCTTGTTCGTTCCCATTCTCAGCTTCACCTCCACGGAGACGCATCCTCCGATAGACTTCCCCTGTAGCAGCACGAATGATTCCTTGGCACTGCGGGCATCTTCAAATGTAACGTTAATAAGCTCCGGGGAGAGACGGTAAAAGTGAAAAATTGTGTGCTGTGGAATCACCTTCTGCACGTCCTCCACAGTAACAGTGGCGTTCACGCCCCGAATAGTTAACGTACATCGAGACCGCACGAAGGCTTGCGGAAAAGGGCCGAATCGGAATTCCTCCGATTTCCTGCGCAGAACTATTTTTTGCGACATGTGGGTGGCCGACGCGAAGAGCTCCGCGATGCTCTTGTTGTCCAGGCCGCGCGGCACGATGTTCTGCACTGACGCGATGCCCATCAAATACGACATCGGGACGGTGAGGCTGTCGTCCATCGCAGCGAGAACCGACGTCGGGGCCGCGGGATCGGCTGCGGTGATGGTTTTTTCTTCTGCAACGCAGCCCTCGTGGGCGTGGCAGCGGAGGCGGTTGACGGAGAGAATCTCCTCGAGCTCCTTCGAGAGGGCGGCCACCACGTCGTCATCGCTGGGGGGGACTTTCTCCTCAATTGGATGTGGAGAGGCCGACACTTCGCTGTGTGCGGCAACCTGCACGTCGTCGAGATCACTGCCGGGTTCCATTATTCTCCTTTTTTTTTCCTTCTCTCTCTCTCTCTCTCTCTCTCTCTCTCTCTCTCTCTGGGTGGGTATGTGGACGAGGGTATTTCCTTTTTGCTCAGAGATATTGTTTTGGCTTTTTTTCTTGGAGTTCCTCCCACACCCCTTAATTATCTACAAGTTCCTTTATTGTATGTATCTGTGTGTGTTTGTTTTTTGTTTTTCTTTTGATGTTTTCTTGTTTTTTCCTCTTTCTTGGGGGCCTCCTGTGATCTCTGCTTTGGTAACCTTTTTTTATTCGTTTTCATTTTTTTGACGTTATAATACAACGGACCCGCGCAAAAAGAAGACGCAGAAACGGAAAAAAAGAACATAGAGACACAATATTACACACACACATACACACATGACAGCAGACAACAACACACAAAAAAGGCATACATTGAGGGGAAGAACTGCAATGGAAAACAAGAGAAATAAGAAAAAAGAGAGACACAAGCAAACAAACAAACAGACAGGAAGAGAGAAAGTGAAGAAGAAGAAAAGACGAACCTTTTTTCATCTCCGCAATTGTCATGTCATGTCTTGAGGCGGTTCCCTTCTTCTTCGTTGGAACTCACTCTTCTATTTATGCGGCTTCCTTTCCCTCCCTTTAGTTCTTACATCACCCTCACACTGCTGCTCCGGTGGCATTCATTTCTTGTATCGCCTTCGCTTTCTTCTTCTTTTTTGTTTAATTTCATGTATTCTTTGTTTTCTTCTTCGTCCTCTTTTCTTACGATTTTTAGAATTTTTTTCCTCTTCGTTGTTTATTTGTTTTCCTCCTTCGACTACACCTCATCTAAAAAAAAAAAATTGATTTTTTTTTTTGTTAATCCATCGTACGTTTCCCTCTTGATTTTAAGCATTCACACACAGAGAGAGAAACAGGGAGACAGGGAAGCAGAAACGAAAGAACGTCAAGGGATCCATACAAAATGCTCCCTTCCGTACTTCATTCCCTTCGTGTCTGTGTTTCTCTTCAGTCTGCACATTTGTAGATATCTGTGTATGTGTACGCACTTTTCCTTTTTTTCTTTTTTCTTCCGTTCTTCTTTGTTTCTTCACATGTGTGTTTCCGCAGCGGTTTAGTGCGGTTAGGCGCGCCCCTCCTCCTCCTCTGGGTTGAGGCGCACGCAGTCGTCGATGCGCAGAATTGTGATAGCGGCCTCCGTCGCGAAGTGCAGCGACTTGATCTTGCTCGGCTGCGGCTCGAGCACGCCCGCGTCCACGTTGTTGCGCAGCACCCCCTCCATGAGGTCGAGGCCGCAGAAGCGCTCGGCCCCGCGCCCGCCCGCCGCCTGCTGCTCGCTGTGCGCCACCCGCAGCCGCGCCACGAGGTCCGTCGCGTCCACGGCGGCGTTGAGCGCCAACGTCTTTGGGATGACGAGCAGCGCCTCGGCGAAGGCGGCGATCGCGAGCTGCTCGCGGGACCCGAGCGTGTGGGCGAAGTTCTCGAGGTAGACGGAGAGCGCCGCCTCGACGGCCCCCCCGCCGGCCACCACGCGGCCCGCCTCCAGCGTCCGGGCGACGGCCCACAGCGCGTCGTTCAGCGCCCGCTCCATCTCCTCCAGCACGATGTAGTTCGCGCCGCGGCACACGATGCTCGCACACACCGCGCTGCTCGTGCCGGCGATGATGATGACGTCGTCCTCGCCGAAGCGCTCCTCGTAGACGCGCTCCGCCCTGCCGAGCCACTTCGCGTCGAACACCTCCTCGCCCTCGAGGTCGGAGAGGCTGTGCACCACCTGCGCCCCCGTCACTTTCGCAATGCGGCGCATGTCGTCCTTCTTCACGCGGCGCACGGCGAGCACGCCCTCGTCCACCATGTACTTCATCATGCTGTCCTCAATGCCCCACGAGGTGAAGATCACATTCGCGCCGGCGGCGGTCATCTTCTTGATGCGCTCCTTCGTGATATCAAGCTCACGCTGGCGAATGGCCTCTGCCTTCGCCGGGTCTGTAATGGTAATGTTGATGCCTAACTTCATTTTCACTGCACGGAGATCAAAGTCAATAAGTGCAATGCGGGCACTTTGCACCGACGTTGGCATACCCTGCGCAGCGCGAGAGAGAGGCAACGCGAAGCCCTGCATGAGCATAGACTCTCGAGAACTCTTACCGTGTTGGAGGAGAATACTCACAGCCTTTCTGGGGTACACCACATCACCCAGGTCATTCACCGTCTTGACAGAAAGAATTGCATCCACCACAATCTTTGCAAATATATCTGAGTCGACATTGATATTCTTACTGCTCATGGAGGTGCGTGCAACGTTCAGAAGGACTTCCTTACCCAAGACCTCAACAGGCACACTCAGGTTTTCGTTGAGGAAGCGTACTGCCTCGCGCAGAGCCAACTTATATCCTGAAATGATACTCGTTGCGTGAATCCCTTGGATGATGAGGTCCTGGGCCCGCTTAAGTAACTCAGAGGCAATAATAACAACAGAGGTTGTGCCATCGCCAATCTCCTTGTCCTGCAGCTGGGCGAGATCGACAAGGAGGCGTGCGGCGGGGTGCTCCACATCTAGACACTTGAGGATGGTTGCTCCATCGTTCGTCACACACACGTCACCGACGTCATCCACCAACATCTTGTCGAGACCAACGGGACCAAGCGACGACTTCACAATGTTCGCCACGGCCTGTGCAGCCGTCACATTCTCACGACGCACGGACAGCCCACTTATGCGGGTTCCATTAATTCCTAGCGCTTGCTTTTGCTTCGTTTGCATCCTCGCTCTCCCTTTGTGCAAATATGTATGACGGTGTTTGTTAGCTCGCTTAAAAGAAAAAAAAAAAGGTTCTTTTGAATCGACTATCATTGATCGTCAAGAGGAAGCAAACAAAGAGGAAACAAAGGAAAAAAAAAAGGAGATTTGTAAAAAGAAAAAATCAATATACATATATATGCATACCTTCAGAGAGGGGAAGAGAAGCATACACCTCTGCCATTTGTGTCAAGTAATTAAAAAAAAAATGAAGAGAAAGCCTAGAAAAAGGGAGAGAAAGTGTACATAATCCTGTGTCACGCGGCGTTAATCATCATCAATCGGTTTGCACGTCTAGAAATAAAAGCAAAGAGAATCCCTGTGACTACCAGCAGCATTGCGAAGATGCTGATCACCAAAAACCCATTCAAGTTCCTCCGCACAGTGGAGTAGACAACGTCGGTGCATGTCACAGGCGTCATGGGCGGGAACGACGGGCAGAGCGGGCAGAGGCTCTCAACCCACACGGGCGCGTCGCTCACATTGTAGCAGACATCAGCGAGACAGCATCCGTCGCGAAAGCCCGAACAGTTGTAACGTTTCTGCAGGAGACAAATGTCATAATTTATGCCATTCTTTGTATCGTTCACACCCCGCTCCCATGCGTTTACAAACTTACTGGGATCCATGAGAGAAACTCGGGTTTCCCGGTCATACACAGCCGCAGTGATAATAAGCGCAGCCAACACTAAAAATAAAAGAACTAAAAACCCAACGTACACTAACAAAAATACCATTTGACGTTTGCGTATCCAGATGAACCCAAAAATGGTGAAAATCCAAAGAATAATCCCAAACACAAGGGCAGTCATACCGATGTATCCACACGGTCTGCAGAGACGAACCGCCGCATTCTCTGCCGCCACAATTCCAGACATGATCAGCAACAACGAGGCCATAATAAATGTGAAATTGATAAATATAAGAGAATATCCGAACAGAACTTGCAGCGCCCTCCCAGAACTGCGTGAGGAAGGACAGTTCCGCTTATTAGCCCCTCGTGCCCCGGCGATAATATTCTGGCGAGAGTTCACAACAGTGCGGTGATGCTCCGCAGTCCATTCTGCTACAACAACCGCACCTGCAAGCAAACCCTCCTCCCTTTCTGGTACTCTGGTGTGGATGAAAGCACCGCGTTCACCCTCCTCCTCAAGTGACCGGCTGCGCACAATACCCTCCACAAAAGAATCCAGGAAACTTTCTCTGCTACCACCCCTCGCTGACTCTATACTCATCTCATCTTTTCCTCGTCCCTTTTATCGTTTCTTTTTTCCCCCGGTTCTCTACGCACTGTGAGTGGAAGCAGAAACAGGGAAGAAAGAGGATAATTCCAGAAGCATGAAAAAAGAAAAAAGAAAAAAAGAGGAAATTGTGGAGAAGTGGTGGAGACGTTTCTTCTTGTATTACAGAGATACATCATCTGCCCTCACCTTCACCTCTCTCTCTCTCTTTTTCCCTCACCTTCTCTCCCTCCGCTGCTTTGCTCCCTCATTATCGTGGTTCGAGTCCCTCGTGTCTTTCGGTCCTGTCGTTGTATCATTCTTGTATTTTGTTTTTATTGGATTTTTTTCTTTGCATCCAAACACCATAATCACCACAAAAGCCCGTCCCATGAAACAACTCAAGAGAACAGAAAAAAAAAGACATTAAAAAAAGAAACATCCCCCAGCCTCTCTTCACACTTATGTGATTTTATCCTCCGTTGGCTTGTTTGTTCTCGATGTTCGCTTCATGTTGCCTCCATAGTGCCCCATACACAAATTACTACTCATAATAATAATAATAATAATAATAATAATAATAATGCCGTACATGTCATTGTATCAAAGAGAAAAAGAGAGTCGCCCGCATACAGAGGCACACTTTTACATACACATCCACACATAAGCAGATGGAAAAAAAGAGAGTGAGGGAATCACGTCGGACATGCAAGTAGAATACTGGCAGCTACAGCAGTAAATTAAAAACTTTTTGAATGGCATGTACATATAAACTTTTTTTTCCCTCAGTATCTCTCAGGTTGTATCTCTTTTTCTTTCTTTCTGCTTCGTCCACCGTTTTTTCTTTTCCTTTTTCGTTCTTGCCTTCGTCGCTCCTGCTCTTTTTTCTTTTAATTATTACTGGCTTTATGTGCACGTGCATTGAGGATCACTCCTTCATATGAAGGGAGGGAGAGAAAAAGAGAAAGAGAAAATCAAGCAAAGAATAACGTCGTTTTTTCCAACCTCGTCGTTCCAAGTAACACGCACACGCACAGAGACATAGTACTACTGCCACAACTACTCCTACTGAGAAGCATGTTGTTTTCCTCTTCCTACATCTTCGACATGGTCAGCTTTGCATAGGCCTGCCGCTTCTCCAGTTCGCACTCGCGCTCGAGCAGTCCCTTGAAGTATTTCACCGTCTTCACCTTCAGCTCCATCGTTGCGCTCTCGTCGAGGCAGAGCACTGCGGAGGGGTGCAGCTGCAGCGCGGTGATTGGGTGGGCGTGCGAAATGCTTCCCTCGACGCACTGCGCCACCGCCGCCGCCTTGCTGCTGCCGGTGGCAATCACGAGCACGCTCTTCGCCCGCAGCACCGTCTTGACGCCGACCGTCAGCGCCATCGTCGGGACCTTCCGCACGTCGTTGTCGAAGAAGCGCGCGTTCGCCTGGATTGTCTCCTTGTTGAGGGACTTGACGCGCGTGACGCTCTCGAGGCTGCTGCCTGGCTCGTTGAAGGCGACGTGGCCGTCGGTGCCGATGCCGGCGAGGAAGAGATGGATGCCGCCGACCTGCCGGATCTTGTCCTCGTAGCGGTCGCACTCGAGCAGCAGGTCCGCCGCGGTGCCGTCGAGGAGGTTGCGGTTCTCCTCGGGGATGTCGATGAAGTCGAAGAGGTTCCGCTTCATGAAGTAGAAGTAGCTCTGCGGGTGCTCGCGCGGGAGGCCGACGTACTCATCCATGTTGAATGTAATCACGTTCCGGAAGCTCACACGGCCCTCGCGGTAGGCCTGGATGAGCCGCTGGTACGTCTTGAGCGGACTCCCGCCAGTCGGGAGGCCGAGAACAAACGGTCGCTCCTTGGAGGGGGAAAAGTCGAGAATTCGGTTAATGATGTAGTCAGCAACATAGTCCGCAACCTCGTCGCTGTCTTTCGAGATAACTATACGCATGATGGGTATGAAAAGTGATGCTAGTTTCTATTCAATGTGTGTGTGTGTGTGGGGGGGTGTGGGTGGATATATATATCTTTTGTTGTTGTACGCCTTGTGGATATCCGTATGAGTCTGTATACAAAACTACACGCATGTAAATTGAGTCGAAGCCCCCAATGCGAAAATTGAAAACAAAAAAAAGAAAGACAAAGAGATAATGTGAAGTGCCAAAGAAGAAAACACACAGACACATGTATGCATACATGGTATAGCATATACATAGATGCAGAGAGAGGGCATGGGCTCAAAAGAATAGCGGGGTACATACATATGAAGGGGAATAAATGAACATCACGATGTTAGCATCGTCAACAACAAAACACAAAATCCACATAATCAAAAATCAAGGCTACTCGCTACACTTATTTCTCGTCGGTGCGGCTTTATGTGCTCTTCTGAATTCTCTTTCTTTCCTTTTCTTTCCTTTCCTCGTCACCCCCCATCCATGAATTTTTTTAGTTTCTTCTTGTTGCTGTTTGCTTTCTTCTCAGCTGTTGTCTTCTTTTTCTCCCCTCGGACGTCGTGTGAGCAAACACAAAAAATAATAATGATAATAAAGGGAGGAAGAGAGAGAGAGAAAACGATGATGATAAAAGAAACGACAACACCAAGAGAAGAGAGGAAAGAAGAGAAGAGAAAAGAAGAGGAAGCTTTCTTAATGCACACAAACACGGGGTGGGTGCGTGGCCTCGATCAGGAGGATAAACAAAGAAAGAGGAGAACAAACAAACTAGCAAACAGAATATATATGTACAAACTGTGGGGAGCCGTAGTTGCAAAATAGGGAAGAAGACACAAATACACAAGCGATCAAAAAAAAAAAAAAACATAAACATAAACATAAAATGAAGAAAGAATTGTATATAAACGTACATACAAAAAAGGGTGACGCATCCCAAGACGTAAAGGAAAAAAACAAAGCAACAAAACCAAAAAGAAAAGAAAAAAACAGTAGTCCAACGTTCTTCCCCATTCAAACATGCGCACACCGTCACATCCAACCTCGAAAACGAGGCTCAACGGAGAAGAGACGCACCACACAAACAGACAGATATGCAGACAGAGAAAAAGAAAGATGGAGAAAGAGTATATATATATATGCTCGATACGCAGCTGTCTCTCTTGATGATCCTACTACTACTGTTGGTGGTGGTAATACATATTATTGCTTCTCTTTTGGTTGATTCTTTTTTTTTTTCGACGTGATGTTGTACGTGTCTCCTTTCCGCATAACTCAAACCTGCAAAAAAAAAAAACGCTTACAGAAAGACACAACTACGGACTAGCAAGGAGAAAAAGACATTCCCCACAGCGCACTTATACTTCAAAAATAGTAATAACAATAATAATAATAATAATAATAATAATAATAATAATAATAATAATAACAATATATCAGAATCCACATAGTAATAGAATCTTATGCACAATCTCTTCTTCAAGCCAACAGTCTTCTCGTTTTTTCTCGGCTCTCATTCTTTTCCTGTTTGTCCTCTTTTTGCTTTTTATTCTTCTTACGAGGATTATTATTATTATATATATTCCCTCATACTCACACACATTCTCCCTCTATCTATTCCGATCTTTCATTATTTTTTCGCTTTTGGTTTATTATTAAAATCCTTCCTTTTTTTCTCTCTTTCTATTTTTGTTGTTGTTGTGTGTAGTTTGTTTTGTTTTTTTACAGTATTTTTTTTTTCATTTTTCCCATCCACCCCCGCTTCCTCGTAGCGGCGCCACGTACGTGAAGAAAAAGTATTGACGTCAGAATTAGGTCAACCAACAAACGCGTCCAACTCATCATCTTTTTGATGGAACGTCGTGCAGGGAGCACTTCTGCCCCGTCACGCTTTGGTACGTGGTGGTGTTGCCCGGCACCCGCGGCTGCGATCCCGTTATCCCGCCCAGCACCGGGGCCCGCTTCGATTGTTTCTTCTTGTGCTTCGTCACCGTGCTGTTGACGACGGCCCCGTTGCCTGTGCCGGCGTTTGCTGTCGTCGTGGACATCGTCGTGGTGGTTGGCGTCGCCGTCGTGGTTGTCGGCACCGTGCTCGATTGCGTTGGGTGCATCGCCTTCGGGATGGTGTTCGTGTTCGCGTCCCGCAGGACCGAGAGGACGTTGAGGGCGAGGCTGCTGGTCGTGCTGTGCCCCGTCTGCGGGACCGGCGAGGTGGGGCCGCTCGGCAGCGCGGGGAACATCGGGTAGTTGAGCTTCAGCGACTTCTTCAGCGAGCCCGACTTCCACCCGCCGGCCGGGTCGTTCTTGCCGCCGGCGAGCGGCTGGCTCTTCCAGCTCCTGCGGTTGTGCACCGACGCCCCGCCGGTCACCTTCGCGCCCTGCGGCTGACTAATGGGGGAGGTGGGATTCGTCGTGCCGTGCGAGTGGCCGCCGGCCACCTTCAGCGACTGCAGCGGGCTGGGAAAGAGCTCCTGGTTCACCCTGTCCAGCTTCGCCGCGTTCTTCCCGCTGTTGAATATCGGCGTCGCCATCGTGTGGTGCGTCTGCATCTGGCGGGAGCTGATGCTCGGCAGCTCGCCGGCGTTGCTCCCGCTGCAGTTCAGCGTCGCCCCCAAGTAGTGGTTCCACAGCGTGCCAAGCTGCTGGTACGGCGTGCCGTCACCGCCGCCGCCATTTCCGACACTAACACCGATCGGCGTCCCTTTGCTTCCGGGCGGCCCCTCGTCGCCTGCCTCTAATCCACCCACAACTCGCTGCGGCACCGCCAGGTGCGGCAGCACGACGTCGGTCGTCTCCTCCGCCTCGCCGGGGGGCATCGGCGCCTTTTGCTGCGGATTCACTGCCGCGGGTTGGACCGTCAAGACGGTGGTGTCTGCGGGTGTCTGGTACTGTGTGAAGAGCGCCCGCAGCTCCGCATCGTACTCCGCGCGGAAGTTGTCCTCCGTGAAATACGGCGTGTTCATCAGCGCTGCGCACGACGGCCGCTCCACCGGGTCCGTCCGCAGGCACGCGAGCAGGAAGTCTAACCACGACGCCTTGCAGTTGTAGAAGCACTTCTGCAGGGAGTCCTCAAGCCGCGTTGACGGAAAGGCGACGCGGCGGTACAACGAATTGTGCTCGAAGATGTCCACCATGCGAGCGGGAATGGGGCCACAGCTCCGCATGATGCGGGTCAGCTGATCTAAATCGGAATCCCCGGGGAAGAGCGGCTGTCCATTTGAGAGCTCAGCAAAAATACAGCCGATGGCCCAAATGTCTACAGCCTTGCCGTAGGCGACATCTCCAACTAATAACTCCGGCGCACGGTACCAGCGGGTGGCAACGTAGTCCGTATATTTTCCCTTAGAACTTAACTGCCGGGCAAAGCCAAAATCACACAACTTCAACACTCCGTCTTTTGATACTAAAATATTTTCTGGTTTTACATCGCGGTGAATGATGTTGTGTGCGTGGCAGTAATCTACTCCGTTGAGTAACTGATAAGTATAGCGGCGCACATCGTCTGGATGCAGTCCATGCCGCTTTTCCTCGATGAGCTGCAGGATTGTGTTCTCCACGTACTCAAACACAAGATACAATTTCCCATCGCGGCGGAACACATCCAACAGGGAGATGACATTCGGGTGGCGCAGCTGCTTCAGCACACGCACCTCGCGCAGGGAAGTCTTGCGCACATGATCATCGTCCTCCGCCTGTTTGTACTTTTTGATCGCAACAAGTCGGCCAGTGGCCCGATGACGCGCCTTCACGACGACACCGTACGTCCCCTCGCCGAGGACGCCTAATGTTTCGTACCCCTCCATACGAACTGGCACGCACCCACCCTCACACACAGAACACACACAGACAGATACAGGCGCAGGCACAGGCTGGCAACTTTTTCAATTGCTATTATTTATTTTATTTTATTTTTCCTTTGACAAGTGATGCGCTACCACTCACTTCCACACACACACACACACACACACGCACACACGCACGCACACCTCGTTGGAGCAAACACGAAAGCCCGTCCACTATCCTCTGGAGGACAATACACCCCCGCCTTTGTTGTGATTTCTCTCTCACAGAGAGACAGGCAGACACACACTTTATTTTACCTTTTTCTTTTCTTCTCTTGGTTGCCTTCCGTGTGCGTGCGTTGACGTGTGAAAGATCGCGAAAAAAAGTTGTCTTTACTCCTTTTCTGCTGTGGTGTGGTCACTACTCCTGAAGAAAAAACTTAGTTCCGCTTTATCCAGTGAAAAAAAAAGAACAACAATAAGGGGGAAAAACAATAATAATAATCATAATAATAATAATAATGAGTGACAACATCTTGTTGTGCAGCACAGCAGCAGTAGAAAGAAAAGAAAAGGAGAGGGGGATAATTGAGGGGCATGTATAGGAGAGCAATAAAAATAAATAAAAAAACAGAAGGGAAATTCACAGTCCAACGGCCTCACGCGCCGTCACATCACTCATCAACGTCAGGCGCAGAAGTGCTATCGCCCCACGCAGCACATGTGTCGTGGTTGCAATCGGCTCAACAAAACTGAGAGTACGTGATCCAGAAAATGTCTCTTGTCGAGATACACCACCACCACCACAATCATCATCACTATCATCATCATCAAATTCACCTTCGCTACTTTCCGTATCGCTGCAACAAAAGTACTCTCGCCACTTGTCTCTGCTGCTCTCATCATACGCCGGGGATGCAAGAAAAGTGTGGCGGTAAAAGGACGCATCCTCACGTATGTATACATGCAGGGGCCGGTATGATAAGGGAGCAGTCATGGTGTTCACATGACAACACGTTGTGCGCCATATCTCGTCACTCTCGAGCCGCAGCCATGCCGTTCGTGTCGGCCGGTGGTGGGCGGTGATATGTTCGGCCAGGCGCCGCGGCACATCCAACAACACCTCAGATAACATCTGCAGCACAGCTACCACTACGGAAAGGCTCCTCCTCGGCATTGTATGGCAACTATTATCATTACCATCATTGTTATTATGTGCCTCTCGCACTTGCTGCTTCAATGCTTCGGCAGTAAGACGCATTTGACGCGAAAGTGCAATCGACAAGGCCCCACCACCCCGCGCGAAGCCGAGCCCACACTCTGAACCACCACCAGATGAGTCCATAGCCATCTGTATACTCCTTAGACACTTGAGTAATAGGTCCGTGTATACAGAGAGCTGATACGGGGTTGGGCCCACGAGCAGCACTGAGCCTGTGCCCCCAGAGAAAGGAGGGCAATTCAAAGTTTCTCCAGAAAGCAAGTCCCGACTTAACTCCAACAACACCGCACAACACACATTACTGCTCTTCCCATTCATCATTTCCATCATCATCGTCAGTTCATCTGGGACTGTGGTGGTAGAGAAGGAGGAAGAAGACAAAACGGCGCACAACGGCCCATACACGAAGCGAGAAATTGGAAGAAAAACATCCTCCACTCGATCCGGCAGCACCAACTCCCCACGACGCAACACAGCTGCGGTGGGGCAGTACACGGGCACTGCATTGTCGAGATGTTTATTCACATCAGTATGTGGGGCATTTCGCCAGTACTGCAAACGACGTAATAATGCATCAAAAACTACGCCATCCACCTCGTCCACCATAATGATCGGGACTCTGTTTTTTTCTTCCCCGTGACTTTTGCTTCCAGTTCTGTTATATCGGCGTCCGTATGTCTTTATCACCGGGGGTGCGTGTGAAGGGGTAAGAATAACAGAAACGTCATGCGCCCAAGCCCACTCGTAGAGCAGTTGTGCAGCCTCCCACTTCGCCTCGTCTTGTTGTGCTCTCGTCCAGTGCTGCTCCACCTCCCGCTTTCCATCTTCGTCGCAATCTCTCATGGCATCATTATCATCACTATTATTACCACTGCCACGACTACTACTACTACTACTATTTTGTCGGACGTTGGAATGCTCAAAATCCAGCAGTCCACCCTCACTGTCGATGCGTAGTAGCATAACTCTCTTGTGTCGTTTGTCATCGCGACACCGCAGAGTAAAAAACGGTGTGACTGTCCCATGATGTGCGGAGATCTCCGCAGAAAGAGTTGGGAGCACAAAGGTACCAAACGGCAAAGTGCATGAGGACAAAACAGAGTCGCCTTTACAAGGCACAATGTACAATGCAGGATTGGCCAACACGCTTCGCAATCTAGCCAAAATAGACGAGGAGGAAGATTGTGTGACAGGCTCTTTTGTGAAGGACAGTCCACAGAGAAAATTCACAAGTACTCGCCGGAGTGTAACCAACACATTGTCTTCAACTTCAGTACACATGATAAAGTGAATGCATCCCTCCAGAACGTGTCGTGGGACTGTCGACCCAGAAACATGATAAACATACGGCTGCAGATCCCGAAGAGCAGCTCGCGCCATTCTACCAATCACATCGCTCTCCCTCCATTCTTCTCCATCCCCATTGCTTTCATCAACTCCTCCTACAATGGGAACGTTCTGCAGCTCACCAGGAGTTGTCATCTCACGCAATGCCCGCAGCAGCCGCTGCCTATTCTGAAGTGAGGAAGGAGAACCAACTACCGGGTAATGCGCCGTGGGCGAGAGAAGTTGCCGCAGCAAAGACGCCACCGTGATAAGTAATCGACCGTGACCATCGGGGAGTTGCAGAGATGGCGCAGTTCTTCCATGCATGCATGCCGCCTTTCTCCTCTTCCCTTCGGGAGTTTCCTCGAGACATGTGCGCCAAAGCAGCCGCCACCCCGCAAGGTCCGCACTCCCCCGCATCGCATCCCACGCCCTCGGCCGAAGTAGCCGCAGCTCCCCGTCGGCGCTCACAGACGCCGCGAGTAAACCGTGCGGCCCAATATGCATCCGCCCGGCGCAGTCCCGCAGCACCCGCTCGAGCCCTGCGAGAGAGTCGGCGGGGGAAAACACACGCGTCCGCCGCCGTGGAGACGCCACCGAGGAGGCAGCGGATGCATCTGTGTGTGCGCACGCATATGTATACTCACACCCTTCTTGCATCATTGCACACACACCTCGTTGAGCACAAGAGATAATCAATCATGCAAAACTAATAAAACCACAACAGCAATTAAAACCAACAGATGTATATACACTGAACAAACAAAAAAAAAAGGAGAATAAGAAGAATATACATATATATGCCCACAATGAATACAATTCAACAGAACCAACAAGATGCAGCGGGAAAGAAAAAAAAAACAGACAGACAAACAGAAGAGAAATACATAACGGTAATAAGAAGACCAAAACACAAGAGAAAAAAATAGAGAGGCAGATGATTTCTTTTTCCTTCTCTCTTTTTCACATTGGAGCAAACAATACATGTCATACACTCAATCACAGAAGCAAACACACGCACACAGACATATACTGCTTAGTGTATAATACTAATAATAATATCTCATTCCCGCTCCTTCGCCTTCTTCTCCTTCGATTTGCTCCTGTCATCTCTACCACTTTTTTCCCGCCTAAAAGCAGTCCTCCTATACTGTTCAAGTTCCTCCTCCTTCTGTTTATGCACAGCATCAACAGTCGGTTCTGCAAAACCATTTTCACCTGTATCGTAGAGACGCTTCAAAAAGGAATCGCTTTGCATCCGATTCTTCGTCTGCTTGGGTGGATACATGGCGTCTAATGGTGCCTTCCAGCGGTCGAGTTCCGCGTCTCCAGTGGACTGGAAGTTCCCCATGTCGCAGACCACCGGATCACCGATGTCTGCAAACGTGTCGGCGCTTGGGATGACGAGGACGTTGCCGCGCTCGGGGTCCAGTTCAATGTGCCGCGAATCAAACGGTGTCATGAAGATCACGTGATTCATCAGCATGCGTAGTTTCATCGCATCTGACTCGCTTGTAAATATCAAGTAGGCGCCGTAGATGTGGGCAATGAAGCGCATGCAACGGACCAATGTCTTCAGAGCCGTCATGTCCCCCGCAAAGGCGTCTAACTTGTTGCAGATGATGACAGTTGGGACCCCAGAGAGACGTAGTCGGTCCAGGTCGGGGTGGTCCATTCCCAGCAGACGTTTGGCCCGCGTCAATAGCTTATCCGGCGTTGATGATCCCTTCGCCCGCATCTTCTCCGATATCTCCATCACGCGGCGGTCCACGCGCTTCATCCAATACGTCGTCGTGTCCCACATTGTCGACGGGTCGCCGCAGTCAACGACGATTGTTAGCAGCATCGCGTGCACGTTCTCGGGCGTGATGACGACGTCGCAGAGCTGCGAGAGCTCCGTCCCCTGGGCGAGCTCCCAGAGGTGGGCGACCTGCGTCGCGTGCCGGTCGGTGTGCCGCGCGAAGGAGTAGTCGAGCGCCGTCGTTGGCCGCGCGCGCTGCGGTCCTCCCCCGGCGGTGTGGGCGGCCAGGCGCCGCAGGACGGCCGACTTCCCCGCGCCGGGGGCGCCCACGACGAAGACGTTTGACTCGCTCTGCCCCGGCGTCCCCTCGCGGACGTTGAGCGTTATGTTCTGCCAGAGGTCGCGCGTCGCGTCGATCACCACCCGCGGCAGCGCGGCGCCGTCGTCGGGGGCCGTCGGGCCGCCCTGCCCCTCATCGACCGCGGCATCGCCACTCGCAGCCATCGCAGGGAGAGAAAGATGTGTGGGTTAATATTTATTATTTGTAGCTGCGTGTATGTAGAGAGTCTTCGCCCTGCTTTTGGCGGTGTAGTGGCTCAGTCCTCCCTTTTGCTGCTCGTTTATAATTTATATCTATCTATCTATCTATCTATATATATATATATATATATATATATATATATGACACACACACACAGACACGCAAAGACTGACAGCCAGCATCAAGAGGGGGAGGAAAGAAAGAAAGAAAAAATGAAAAAAAAAGTGAAGAATGCGTCTCTCATTGAGAACAGTCATTAGTAATAATAGTAATAATAATAAGGGAGAGAGCAGAGATATGGAAGACAAGAAAAAGAGAAAACAACAGAAAAACAGGGGAATAAGAGTACTGGAAAAAAAAAGAGCAATGTCGACAATAATCAGCAAAGTGGGGGAAAAAAAGAGAGAGAAAAAGAAAGAGGAATAAGGATGCCTTGAAGAACACGGCCGCCACACACACACACACACACTCGTGTCATAGATATATGTGTATTCTTTTTTTTATCTCATATTACTCACTTCGATTTTTCTTTTTTTCTTCCCTCCACCCTTTTCTTCGCACCTTTGTTCCTTTTCCCCGGCACTCATCACACGCTTACTCTTCTCCCTCCCGCACGAGTGGCGTTACCCACAACGAAGAGGAAGAAAGAAACAAGAAGCACCCAAACAAACAAACACACACAACAAAAAAAAAAGGGGGAAAAATAATAAATAGTAGTCAAACACACACACACACACACACACACATATATCTCTCTTTTTCTCATGCCTTTCTTTCTTGTTGTTTGGATTTGATGATTCAGCGGCCTCTCATGTTTTATTTTTTTCCTTTTCCTTCCTTCCTCGCCGTTGTTGCTTAAAGCAAAGGCACAGACTGCATAGAATATGCTTTTCCAGGGAAATCCTATTCTTTACAGAAAGAAACAGAAATGGAATACAACACGGGAAAAAAAAAACAGGGGAAGGGCAATATAATTGATAAAGTATCGTGATGACTCCGTAGAGTCATTTCCATACGTAAAGGGAAATAAAATAAAAAATAATATTAAATCTATATATATGATGTGCAAAATCATCCAGAAATTACGAATGGGCGGTTTTCATAGTCTCTTCTTTCCCATTGTGAGTGTGAGTGGGAAGGATAACTAAAGAAGACCCAAAGGAATCCAAGCAAGATTCCACCCAAACGCAAATGTAGACAGGAGTCAAATACAGAAAAAGAAGAATGAAAAAAACGAAGTAGTACATGATGGATTAACCCACCCTGATGTAATATAGATAAATCTCCCCTTCAGGCACATTCTTTTCGCAAGCTTATATATAAATATATAAGATTTGTCACACATGGCACCCACATGTACACAGCCAGTAAGAGACATATATTGCCATGGAGAAATAATAAGCTGAAGAGACACATATGCATGCATGCCTACAAAAATATATGTAAAGGCTTAATTGATATATATATATATATATATATATATTTATTTATTTATTTATTTATTTATTTATTTATTTATTTATTTATTTATTTATTTATTTATTTATTTATTTATTTATTTATTTATTTATTTATTTATTTAGGGAAGAAAACAGACGTCTAACACAATCTCTCAAAAAAACGCATTGAAATGTACACTATTATTCTTTTCCTCCCCGTATACATGTATACATGTATGTTTATATATACATATATATAAATACAGCAGCATTCATCCTGTCCATATAAACATGTAGATGAAGTAAATGCAACAAATACATGTGGAGGCTGTGCACCACTGTGAAATGGTAAGGCACCATAAAAAAATATTAAAAAAAAAAAAAACATGTGCAATGAACACCACAGCACATGCATACAAACACAACACAGGGAAAAAGGTCCCACCAGGCTCGTCGCGGCGGTCAACATCACACGACAAAAAAGAAAAAGAAAAATAAAACTAAAAAAAATATCGCGTCGTGAACGACTCACTGTCCATAGACGATAAGGACAAAGTCGGTGAACGGACAAACACACAAAGATGCACTTGGAAAAAAGGGGGAAAAAAACGTAAAATCATCACGAAAAGTAAAGAAAAAAAAACAAAGGGAGACCGTGGAGGCAGAGCATGACGATGATGAAAGTGGAACACGTGAAAAGTCGCGGCATAAGAGAATCCAGGAGGAAAAAAAAAAGAATGTCTCATTTTCTTTACTGTTTTTTGCTTTCTTTTTCTTTTCTTGTTCCTTTGGATTTATTTTTCACTTTTTCCTTTTTTTTTTCTTTTTCATGTTTAGGGTCTAGGTGTTGGGGGCGGGAGAATCAAATAAGATCCCCCCACCAACTCCCCAGACACACACAAACACAGAGATATAAATTAATAAATAAATATACATGCATACATACATAACAAACAAACAAATCTCCACTGCACGATCACTCAAATGTCATCGCCGTATACATTGAAAGACACACAGATACCCACATGTATTACAAACAAGCATACGGTCATCTCCACACATATTTCCCGTTTCATAGCACCAGAGAAACACAGACACATTTGTCAAGAAAAAAAAAAGACCCCAACAAAGACAGAGTCGCACAGAAACTGACACGCAGGGAGAAGCAGAAGAACAAAAGAGATGTATGTAAGGAGAGAAATACTGTTTAGGAAAAAAAACAAAAATAAATACCCCTCCTCACTCCTCCCCTTTTAAATTGAAAAAGAAAGAGGGAAAAGAAACGTACAGTAAAAGAAAAAAAAAGTTGGAGAGAAGCGAAGGTGAATTATTTTCTCTTTTTTTTTTCGTCTACTGCAACATCAAGAGGCAAACAAAAATAAAGCCTCATCTAAACACAGCGACATATGTGCAGCTTACATGCATATATGTTTCATTCATGACAAAAAAAAAGAGGAAAATAGTCACATTCAGTAAAAAAAAAATACTAATAAAAATAAAAAAGAGAAGCGACTCATACGGAAGGGAAAAAACCAAAAATAAGCAATAAAAAATAAAGAGTTTTGTGTTTGCCCAATGGGAAATACAGAAAGAAAAAGAGAGATATGACATTCTCACAGCAGCACTCCTTCATGTGTTGTTGTTTTTTTCTTTATCCTCTTCTCTTCTCTTAAGGCGACAGTAGGAATAAGAATGGCGGGAGACTCATCACAATGCGAGACACACACACACACAAAAAAAAAAACACGGATGGGGATAATAACTGGCGGATTTCAGTTCTTGTTTTTGTTCTTGTAAGGAACAGGTGAAAAATCAGAAAATACACAATACACTTGAAGATGCACACATACACAAAAAAATGAAAACATATATATACAAGCAGGCAGATGTTTCATTAATGTTCTGATTATTATTACGATTGATTCTCACTACTGTTCACGCCCCACCAGCAGGCACTTCCAGAGTTCCTTTTTCATTTTTATGCACCCATAATCACTTCGTTTCGCCTCCACGTGGTGCGGGAAGCGGGATTGCTTTGTTTTTTTGTTTGTTTTTTAAAAGAAATGTACACACAAAAAAAGAGAATAAGAGCAATGGTAAGAAATGCATACCAAACACTCACATAAAAAAAGTAAAATCAAATAAATGGAAAAACAGCAACAGCTCAGGGTCAACGTGAGTTCAAAGTGTGTGAAGTACGTATAGAAAACACGGGGAAGGCGCTGGGTGTGCCTGTGCCTGTGCCTCCATTCATGTATGCATGCACTCATCTACATGGCGTTGAGAGCCACGGGTCTTCATTTCTCACGGGCGGGCTGCGGCACTCGTCAGCGTCCTCCTCCGTGTCGCTGCTGCACGCCGAGCTGCTCGCCCCTCCGCCGCTCTTCGGCGACGTGTTAAGCGACGGCGACAACAACTCGCACTGCAGCGGCGCCACGCTCGTCACGGCGACAACACTCAGCGGGTGCACCTTCGCCTCTTTCCTTTCCTCGGCCACGGGTGTGATGAAGAGTGCATTGCACTCCCGCAGCCGCCGCAGCACCTCCTCCCGGTTCCGCACGAGCTCCCGCGCCCGCGCCGCAGTGTCGCCGAGCCGCAGCTCACTTGTGAGATCGAATAAATACATCGTCGACAGGGACCGCCGCACGTGATCGTCGCCCCAGTCGTCGAGCTCCCGCACAAGGCGACCGGCGAGCCGACGCCACTCCCTCATAATTATTTTTATTTCCTCCTCCCCGTCGCCACGCTGGCGCAGGTGCAGTAAATGACGGCGGCGCGCCTCGCCCATCAAAAGACTCAGCGACACGCGGCTGTGGCGTGAGGTATTCTTCTCTCCCTCCTCCTCTCCCGCAGAGACTTCCACTTCGTCTCCGTCGCCTCTTTCTTCGTCCAGCTCTTTATTGCAGGCCGCCCCCGCCGTGTTGCGGCAATACGGTCGCTGGCTGAAGACGTAGTGGGCGCTCGCCTCAATCTCCGACGCGTAGTCGATCTCCAAGTACTCCTCGTACTCCTTCACGCTGGTCTCACACGTCATCACAGAGTGAAATGGAAGACCGTAACAAAAAAAAAAACAATAAAAATAAAAAAACAAGTAGAGTAAGCGGCCCGGGCGGCTGTGGATCGCACAAACTCAGCAGAAACGCCTCGGCCTAGGAAAAAAAATAGAAAGTGAAGGCCTAAAACACTGAACACAGTAAAAGAAAAATAAAAGAAATCCAGCACGAAAACAGAGAATCAACAAAAAAAAACTTTTAAAAAAAATGGAAGGCTTTCACAGAACAATAGTAGTGCTCACCTCCGCTGTTGATCACAATTGCAATGCGCTTTTACTTGTTTTTGTTTTTGCTTCAGTGACTTCCCTTTTCAATGTTTATTTTTCCCCTCCTGTATTTTCTTTTCTTTGTTTGTACGTTTATTTTTTTTTTTTTGGTGGGGATCGGAGTTACTATTATCCTCCTTTGTTGCTTGCTCTAACCTTGTAATGATATTATATATAAATGTTTGTTTGATTGGTTTTTTTGCGCTTGTACTTGTAACCCTTCAAAAGCCGTCTTTTGCTCCTATTTTTTTTTCTTTTCTCGTTTTCTTTATTTACCTTCTATCACAACTCCTTTCCCCAAAGACCACCCAAAAGAAAGAAATTTTTTTTTGTTTCTTCCTCTTATTTAACTCTTCTACTCTTCAGCCAGGCCCTGTGTAGCTGCACGACTCCTCCTCCTCACAGATATGGACGCGGTGGTGCAGTGTCTTCTGCTCTCCTGTGAATGTAGTCAGCAGTGCGAGAGAACACGAAGGACGCGGTGCACTCTTCAGGAAACAAGAAAAACGGCGAGAAGAATATTCAAAGACTGTGGGAAACACCACACGAACAAACGAGTTACGCAGTCAAACAGTAGACCAGCAAAGAAGAGAAAAGAAAAAAAAGAAACTAAGAAGAACTAAAAAAAAAAGATAACACAGTTTGACGAGAACAAAGAAAAAACGGAAAAAAAACCTTAAAAATAAAAATAAGCCAAAGAAGTTCAAAGAGAACTACGAAAAGAAAAAAAAAGAAAATATTCCCTCACGAAATAAATACTAAGAATAGGAAGACATAAGAAAAATAAAGAGAAAGAAAAGAGATTTTTTTACCACACAGAGAGTCAAGAGACCACATGAAGCAAGAAGAAGAGAGTTACAGACGTATATATATATATATATATATATATATATATATATATATATTCCTCAGCAGAATTCTCAACAAAGCAAATCAGAAGAGAAGTATCGTTCAAGAACAAGAAAAAAAATCTCTTCAATCCCTCCACGTTACATCGCCGTCACACACACACACACATACAGATAAAACTCAGAATGAGTGAGACCTCTAAAATCGTGCCAAGAACTGATGGCAAATATGTGTGCACACACCGCTCAGCAGCGAAAAACTCGAAAACGTCACATATAGTGAGAAATAGAAAAAGAGACAGAAAACGCGAGAGAGAGAGAGAAAGAGAGAAAAAAAGGAAAAAGAGTTGTTTTAATGTGTTCCTTTTTTTTCGGTTTCCTCTTCATTCTCCATCAACCCTAACGCATCATCCGAGGCGCATCCCCAGCCCCCCGCTCCTTTTCCAAAAGTTCATCCTCCTCCGCTACCATACGCGACAGGATAATTTGCTCCACCATTGCGTCAAACGCCTCCTTAAAGTTCTCACTCTGGTAGTCCAGCGACGTCTCAATTGCCCGCACGCCCCTCAGCTGCTTGGGCAGCGGCGGGATCGCGTTGTCGCCGACCGCCAACTCCGGCATCGTGGAGTGGTGTGCGAATACCAGCGAGTGCTTGTCGGGAATGCGCTGCCTGAAGTTGTTTGCCTCGTCGAGCTGCTCCTGGTCGAGGGCGAAGTTCTTGTACCACAGCAGCAGCTCCTTCTCCGACCCCCGCACCTCCGGGTTGAAGACGTAAATGATCCCGTCGGCGTTGTCCGCGACAGCGCGCCACCCCGCCTGGTGCTTGCTGCTGCCGCCGAGGTCCCACAGCTGCACGACGGCCCGCCGCGGCCCTGTGTCGTGGCGGCCGCCCACCCGGACGCTGTCGAGCCCCACCTCCACCTCGAGGATGCGGAGCGGGCGGGTCTCGTGGTACTCCTTCGTCGGCGTGTCACGCACCCCCGCGAGGAAGTTCGCCACGGCAGACTTGCCGGACCTGCTCGGGCCGAGCACGAGTATCTTCACCCTCTCCTCGGACATGGCAGAGTCAACAACTCCCCTCTTCTATTTTTTTCTTTTTTTTGGGGGGGGGTACTTTATCTTTGGATTTGGTCGGTTGGTTGATTCAGTTTGCTTCGTCTTCCTCTTCCTCTACTTCTTCTACTTATACCTCCGTTGCACCTGCTCTCACAACAGTCCCGGATATATATATATATATGTGGAGGATGTAATTGGAATAATTTTATGTTTGTCTCCGCAATAAAAATGTAGAGGATAGATTTGTAGCACTTCTTCTTCCAAGTAATCTTCTAGCAAGTAGAAAATAGCCAACCAATAAAAAAAAAAAGAGTGGATGTTAGTTTCGGCTTGTATGCATAACATGCATACATTGGGGGGGGGGGAGAAAGTAAACAGGTGAATAAGTGAGTGTGGGAAATAAACTGAGAGAAATACAGAGCATCCAAACATGTATGTATGTATGCATCTCTCCTCATCTTCCATCCCATTCCCAAAGAACAACACCAGCAAGAGTCACAGGAAGGAAAAGCGAAGGAAGTGAAAAAAAAAAAATTTATATTTATCTACGTTACGTATGCGAGAAGAAAACTGCCAAGAGATGGACAAACAAACGAAAAAAAAAAGAGTATTCGTGTAGACTCAGGCACATAAATTTACATCAGAAATCAGACATACATACATACACAAATTCATGCACATACACATGCATGTATTCTCACACCCAGTATTGCTACTGCTACCACACTGCACTACACTACGAATACTACGAGTTCTCTTGTAGCTTCGCCAAGAGAGCATTCACGGACACATCAACAGAGGGATCCACAAAGCGAATGATGCCACTCTCGGCCATAGAACTAGAGCCCCACACCATGTGCCGCTTCGCATCAAGAGACTCAACCAACCGCACATATGATTTCCAGTCCAACTCTCTATTACCACCAGAGAATTCATTCCACCTGTCTTGCTGCTCAGAGAGAAAAGTCTCCTTCTCCGCAGACTGTGATGGACGAGGTCCTCTACGAATCAATATTTCATTCCGCAAGTAACTCCCCACCGTCTTCACGGATACACGCGGTAACTCTTCTAACAAAATAGAGGCCTTATCCGTCTTCAGCTCCGTCCACGATAACAACACGTGTTTGATGGGCTGAAACCAATACCTTGTATCCTCCTCAGACATGTACTTAAAGCCCTGATACAGCAATTGTTGCTCACTCGCAATACTCACACGGGTGCCATATGTATGCAGTGTGTCTTCTATAGACTGCCAAGACTCCTCCACGTCATCGCATATAAACTTATATAAGATATGTATGAACAGAGTGTCCGACAAAGCCCCTGCGTAATCCACCGTATTAGATACGGAGTCCAAGAAGAGGCGCTCTGGGAACAAAACATTGTAATAAATTAACTCTCGGAATTCTACTGGATTTGAACCGTCATTTCTAGCTGCATCCAGTAACTGACTCAGTCGGACTACAGAATAAGAAGGATACATGGCAGCTAGAATGGCTGCAAATTGTACAACAGGTATGAATTCATGCGGTTCACTTGGTAAGCTCCTTTTCATATCCAGGTATTTACATATAGATAAAATCATAGATGCATCGTATTCCAACATACGAAAAAGACTTGGATGTATTTTCCTTCGTGACACCAATCCAAAGGCATACGTTAATGACCCACAACAATGGCTAGTGGAAACGGCATCAAGCGCATATGATATGGGGAGGTGCTTATAGATATTTTTTTTTTCACACGAGATCTGCAAGGAAATTTCTTCTTTTAAGAAAAAATCTGCATCACTGTTATCAATGGCTTCCAATAAATAATCACGTGTGAATACATCCAAAGGTTTCGCCTCCCCTCTTATACGCCACTCAGACAAAAGCACATGCACAAAACGTTCTGCCACAAATGGGTTCACATGGAAATATGGAACATCAAAAACGGAGCGTAAATGATCAGGAGTGTCTGGATTAGAGCCCGCACGTGTAAACCACAATGGATACAGTGAAGTCTCATTCGTGATAGATTTTCCTTTATCCGTTTCCTCTTTATCTTTATCTCCTTCTTCCGTTTTCTCTCCCTTCTCGCTATTATTGCCATTATTCTCTTCTTCTGTCGTAGTCTTGATGCTTTTTGCATTTTCATGCACCTCCCACAGTGATCCAATAGAAATTTTACCTGATGCCTTGACAAGGTGGAGAAAAGCCTCGACACTCTGTTTCTGTTTACTCTCGCGAATTGAGTCCCACCAGCTCTGTATGGAGTGATGCCGGTTGACGAATGCCGACATTAATATATTCCGTGTGATTTGCAGCTCCACCTGATATTTCTCACACTTGTGCTTTTCCATCAAATACTCATTCTGATGCTTCTGACAGACCATCGCGGTGTTGATGTTGTGCTCCGAGAGAATTGATAGCCGTGCGGAGAGCTCGATGCACATCTGTGCGTACTTCCCGTTGAGGCTGAGCAGGCTCTGCAGCCGCTGGCTCAACTCGTCCCGCTCCTTCTCGAGCCGGGCGACCTCCCCCAGCAGCTCGTCGACCGCCTTCTCGTTCTCCGCGCGGGCGATGAGGCGCTTCACGTAGTGCGCGTCCAGCTGCCCCTCCTGCTCCTCCGGCTGAAGCCTCTGGGCGTGCGAGAGGACGATCTGGTGCCGCAGCAGCGCCTGCAGCCGCGCCTCCCGCCCCGCCGCCGCCGCGAGCTCCGCCCGGAGGTGGTCCCGCTGCGTCGCCGCGTCGTCCACGAGCCGCGCCATGTGCGCCTCCATCACCCGCATGCGCTCGTGCGCCGTCGTCACCTCCGCCTTTTCGCCGGCGCTCCACACGGGCAGCTGCGCCGCCGCCCCCGCACCGCACGGGGAAGGAGAGCCCCTCTCCAGCAGCTCGTCGATGAGGCCAAAGATGAAGCCAAGCGTCTTCTGCAGGACGGGGCGGTAGATGCCGGCGTTCGACGTAAAAAGGGCAAGGGCCGCGCGCGCCAACTCCACCTTCGTGATGCGCCGCCGCGTGAGCAAGTCACCCGCGGACCTTGCAGAAGACGTCGTCACATCTGCACCGCCATCTTCATTATTCGCATTCTCATTCTCGTCAACGTCAGGGTCGCAGTCAATCTCCGTCAGCCACAAGGGAAATTTCTCCTTCATCTTCCTCTCCCCGCCCTGGTCACCACCACCACGACCACCACCATCGTTGGCGCCGCCATTATTATTATTGTTACTATTATTATTGTGTTCTGTATTGATTCTAGCCGCAGCGGCCTCCACGGATGCCACAAAGAGTTTCTCGTGTTTGCCGCTGCCACGCTTGCGAGTTACGCCCAGTGAGCCATACTCCTCCTCCGCGTTGTCCGCGGCGTCCCACGTGGCCAGCACATGCTGCAGCTGTTCCAGTAGTGCAGTCATTTTCCCTCCCACACACTCTCTATCTCACATGACCATCAAGGAGCAAAATAAATGGAGGAACATGACCAAATGGAATAAAAAAAACAAAAGAGAGAGAGAGAGAAAGAGAAGAAGAACAACAAACGTCAGTATGTGTGTGGGGGAGGGAGGAGGGAAAGTCACTCCAATGAACAAAAACTCATCTGCCCAGAATCATAAGAAAACAGTAAAGGTGGAATACATGCGAAGAAGAAGAAAAAAGATTGGAAAGAGCCGGGAGTGGCAATGGCACGCGAAAAGTAGAAAAAAACGAAGAAAAAAAGAAAGAAACAAATAACAATAATAATGATGATCTCTTTTTCCTATCCACGTATCCATTCATTCAGTCCTTTAGCATCATCCAGAGTTTTTCCATCCACTGTACTGTCGGCCCTCGGACAGCATCGTCACGTAGTGCTGCTACAGACTCATGGAAGCAAGTTTCCAAAGCACCCAACACGTCTCCCATCCTCGCCATTGCCTGGGATCCACCAGTGCCGCCGTTAGAGAATCCCTGTGAAGAGACATCATTGACATGGAGTTGTTCCTGAACAATGGCCTCCACCGTCTCTATAAAAACCGCAGACGTCACTCCTATAATTGTGTGTGGTTTCTTTGCCGTGGAATTTGAAAGCCGAAAAACACGTTGCAGAAGCAACAAACGAGCCACTATGAGAGGAAGGGTCAGGAGAATGGAATACCAATCTTCTATGGGCTTCTCCAACACCTCTTCCGGCAAATTATACCACATGATAAGTTGATACAATTGCCCCTTCAGTGACATCGTAGTTCGACCTACTGTTCCATGACTACACACTGGTCCGTATGAGAGTATGATATGGGTAATCTGTTGAATGCAGTTAATGACGTGTTGTTTATTATTATGTGTGAGTGGGTAAACCATCGTCACTATAACAATGAGCCTTGCAAGAAGACGATCCGTAAGTCTCTGGGTGTGCTCCATGATTGTTGGTGTCTGTGGCTCAAAGAGATAATAGAAATGAGACATAAAATGTCGCATTTGACTGTGTAATTGTCCTATACCAGCAGCCTCCTGCTCGACTATCCCATCTACGCACAATGACATGGAGTCAAAAAGAAGTTCCAGGATAGACCTAAAGAACGGCTGGACAACCTGCTCACTTACAGACTTAAACGTGTTGGTTAGTCCATGAAGCTGGTGATATTTATCTACCATAGATTTCTGATCATCGAACAATATATCTTTTCCGTTTTCTTTTTCCCTGCCATCATTGTCACCACCGTCGTGCTGTTGTTGTTGCCTTCCCCCCGTGACCTATTTGTAACCCATCGCTCATTCAGAACATCCTCTGTAAAGAGCTCACCCTCTGGTAAAGAGGCCAATAAGGCAGTTATATCATTGTACAGTATAGTGTATGCATTACTTACACAGATATGAAGCAGTTGGGTTGCACTTGCATCCCCAGACACAGAAGGGAGTGGCGGAAGAGGCCATTTCTGCAGTGGGTCCATAGTGGGTTGCATGAATGTATGGAGAGACTGAAGAATGCAGTCAAGAACGATAGAAAGTGTGTGAAGGTTGGAACGGTACATCATCACATCTTGAGTCGCCAGCATCGTATACCCTCGTGTGTCTAATATCTGAGCGGCGGGGGGTACTCGTGGTCGCTGGAGATCTACAGTTGTGTTTACAGTAGATCGATTGCTCGCGGTGGGAAGAATGTTTGGTAGCCTTGAGAGCACATTATGTAACCGCTCCCGGTGACGATCCATTATGTGTGCACCAAACCGCTCATCTACTTCTTGAGTGACCTGAGAAAGCCACAGTCGTGTCAATTGTTTAGTAGTACTACCACCACCACTACCAATATGGTCTTTTCCAGCAGTAATAGTAATATTCTTATTACGCGATGGAGATGCTTCTCTGGTTCGTTTCAGCGGTGCAGTGGCATCCATCTCAATCAATTTCTCGAGTATTTCAAAGAGTCCATGTATGTTGCCTAAAAATCCACTTAGCAAACTCTGATAATGTATCACGTCTGCAGACAAGACGAAGAGAAAGTTTGGTCGTTTTTGAATCGCCTGCAGACGCTCTCGGAGTTTTTCTGTCACCAGATGCCAGTAGTCACCCAGCACAGACGTTGGATTTTCCACCGCGCTGAGGTATGGAACGTGTGTCAAGGGATCCACTCTCTTTATCAGCACCCGCCACACCGATATAACCACCTCTGTGTGCTGCACTACGCTTGCAAGGGCCGACTTAATGCGTGAGAAGAGAACTTCACGTGTGCGCACATGTATGTCATTTGAATTCGTGCCGCCTCCGTGACTCACCTCATCGACTATGGCTTGCACGTCCAACTCCTTCATCAGGGAGCAAATTACCTCACGTTTTTGCTCCGTCATGAGAGTGCCGAGGACGCGAGAAAGACTGCCGAGAGTGAAGAGACACTGCAGGGAAGCAGCTACGCCAGATGCATCCTGTGCATCCCCACGTCGCAGCATCTCTTGTGCCTTTGTGCGGATAGTCACGGCAGCGCGCTCGACTGTCTCCATTCGAGCATCCACAACCTCGACGCCCCTTATGTTGTTGGACTGCAGCAGCTCCTCCACCTCCCGCAGAGTCCGCGAGGCCCGTGCGAGATCGTGCGGAAGTTGACTCGTCAGCCGCGCCGTGAGGCCAACGAACCTTAGAATGCCCCGCAGTGTATTCAGCGCGGTGTTCGTGTTGTGCAGCTTCGTGATGTTTGCGCTGATGACGCGGTGCGGCTCTTGAATTGTGTGCCGCAGCCGCCCGGCGGAGTTGACGAGGGAAAGACTCGCCTGCCGCACCGCCGCAACGTCCCGCTGCGCCCTGCAGGCGGCCGTGACCTGCTGCACCATGTCCTCCACGTTGTCGGCGAGGATCTTCTGCACCTCCTCCCGCGCCGCCTGCATACACGAGGTCAGCCGCGCCTGCTCCGCCTGGCAGTGGGAAGCGTGCAGGGCGTAGCGCAGGTAGGCCTGCTCGTCAAAGTCAGGGCTCATCAGTGTGCTGTCAGCAAACATGACTACTAACGAAAATCTGTGGAAAAGGAATCAAGACATAAAACAGACATTAACAAAAAAAAAAAATATAGAGAAGCATAAAGAAACACTCTTTTTGTTGTTGTTCCTATTGCCCTCTCTCTCTCTCTCTCTCACACACTCTCTCTAACACACAGAGCTGTATGTATGTATGTATCCACAGAAGCACAAACACCACTACCAGTAGCACCACCATCAACATGCAAACGCACGATGATCACTGCCCACAGACAGACAGAAAGAAAGCGATTACACAAACCCATTACGTTGTTTCCCAATAAAACTATAAGGGTGTAGTACAACCATCTCTGTGATTAGATAATAAGCGTTCCTGGACCCTAAAAACCAACTCCTTCACATTCCCATCAACACAATTAGGATCAGCCGATAATGTAGTTATAGCATCCAATAAAAAACTACGTGCGTCATCTGGAACAGTGGAACGAATTTGTAACACCCCCCGCAGCAGGACTTGAAGATTAGAAACATCATCTCCGGTAGTACATCGTCCCGTCTTTGAAAGGGCATAGAGAAGACGGCTTGTTACTTGTATGCTGTGTGGCCTGTGTATGTATCTTCGCAATGGTTCACCACAGAGTATATCTGTAGCCTCTCTCACGCCTGGAGAAACGCATTGAAGTCGGACGCATGCAACGAGTGTAAGAGCAAGATTGAATCCCTCCAAGGAACTTTGCACTGCACTCACCATCGTCAACACAATTTCTTCGCAGCCCACAGCATAAAAGTGTGCCAATGACTGTAGTGTCATGCAAACAGCAGAAGGAGTGGTATCCTTTGACTGCCAAGATGGCTCCGTTAAAAGAGATGCCTGTGATGAGGACAGTACTCGCAACAGGCGTAAATGACGATATGAGCACAAATGAAATGCCTTCAAAATGTAGGCAATGTCAAGAGGAGTCAGCTGCGGTGCCAAGTCTATTGAACGCCGGGCGATACTGTTAAGAAGTCTACGTGGGCCACTGCAGGTTATAGATATCACTCGGCATACATCTAAAATCACCGCCTTGGCCTCATTGGCGTCTTCACAATTCTCCACCTCATTGCAGAGTCGCTCTTCGGCGGATATGAGAACTTGCTTCGCTTCTTCTGGATATTCATCAGCCAGCACTATGGCGCACTGACGTACGTCTGCAAGTGGGATGTCAGACGCTGTCTTAACAATAGTGTCAGTAAGAATTTTGATGAGCTTCACGTCCTCCACTCCGCTGCGGTGCAGCAGACGAAGAATGTGAACAGCCTCCCGTGGAATCAACTCGGGCGCCACTTCTCGCAACCGGGGCAATAAAATCCCAATGATGTCCACAGTCTGCGGGTGCCTCAGCTTTGACAGAATAAGAAGAAAAGAAGACATGGCCACTGCATCCAAGAGAAAGGCATTCTTGGTGTGCTGGTTAATGAGGGCGTGTGTGGCTGGGAGACTAACCGCATCGAAGTAGGCGGCGGCCCGCAGCGCGCGTTGCGTGTAGATGAAGCGCGGGTCCTCGTCTGTCGACATCAGCGGCAACGTGCGCAGAATCCGCATCGCCTCCGTCCGTAGCGCGGGGTCGAATGTGCGCTGGTGCCGCTGCTGCAACGCCGTGAGCTCCGCCACCCGCTCCGCTGCGAGGCGCCCGGCGGGGGACAACCGACGGCCCCGCGCCTCTGCGACGGCGGTGGCGTAACTCTGCCGGTGGACCTTCGACCGCATCCGCACGGCGACGTCCTTCGCCATCTTCTCAAAGGGGCCACTCATCCTTTTCCCGTTGTTCTACTTTTTTCTTTTTGTTTTTCCGTTTGTCTCTCCCCGCTTCTTCCGCGGTTTTGGTTTTGGCTTTGTTTGCTATTATTTGTTGTTGTTTTTGTTGTTTTTTTCCTCGCGTCTTCTCGAGGGTCTGTCTGCTCTTTTCCTTCCCCCAATCGTCCTCCCCCTCGTCTGATAGCTACACGCAGAGTAACGTCACAAACGCACACCAGAGAACGTGAAGAGAAAAAGAAAATGAAGAGCAATATATATATATATATATATATATATATATGAGTAGAAGAACAAAAAACAGGAGAGTAGTGGAAATTATTTCCTCCTCAGAGAGAAGGAAGGGAGAGAAAAGACTCTCCCATAGTGAGAAAGAAAAGAAGGAGAGGTGGATGCACACTTCAGCAATAAAGAGAGAAAGAAGGGAAAAAAAAGGTTTTAAATACGGAATGGGACTGGACACTCAAAACAGACATACACACACTCTTTGACAAGCGCCATTTCCCCCCCACTCATCCAATCCGGCCACCAACTCAAGAGAAAAAAATAGTGATAATAAATAAATAAATAAACAAAAATGCCACATGACTCCACTTGAGATGCTTTTTGTTTTGTTTTCTTATTGTGTGTATGTATGTATACGCATCTAATTCCAAGCTCCCGTGTGTACACATGTGATACTAACGCTAACCATAACCATACCCTAACCCTAACCCTACAGTAACCCAACCCACCCCGCCAAGCCCCTCTTGCCTACTAACCATCCTTCAGTCACACACACACACACAGACACACGCACACAGAGTACAACTACAACTACGAGTGACTAATTATTAATATATATTCCCTTTCATTCTCTTCTTTGCGCCCCGACCTGAATTCCGAGTCTTACGGCATAATTTTGCAGCCTACATTCCGTGGGTACATGCGTGGCTTCTGACCGGGGTCGTCAACACCCTCCGGTGTCCGCTGGCCGATATCCGCTGGCGGCGATACTTCTAGTTTAGACATGAAACTCTCCATGTAGCCAAAGGAGATAATGGCAGGCTGGTTCACCAAGTCGCCGCCGTCGTCGGTGCGTGGGCGCTCAATCACGGCGTGGTTCATGCCGTACGTGATGCAGGCCTCCATGATGTCCTCGCACTCCTCCTCCGTGGCGCCAGCCAGGCGGATCATGCGCTGGTCGGTGGGCGTGTAGTTTATGTACATGTGCGGCTCCCCGAAGGAGAGCTCCTGGATGGTGAAGGTGCAGAAGGGGTTGAGTAGCTGCAGCTCGGGAAGATTGTTGCGCCACCAGTTACGCACGCCAAAACAGTTCGGGTCTTTGGGATTAAGCCAGACAGTGAGCGACGCCACACACGGCGTAAAACGGGCTCGCCACGACATGATCGTCTTTTTGTGTGTTTGTCTTGTTTTCTACCCGAAAGCTTTGCATTGAAAGAACACAAGAAGCGATACGGCAAAAGAGAGAATGAAAGAGAGAAAGAAGCAAAAAAGCACATAATTACTTACACTACTTCCCACGCGGAGAGAGAAAAAAGAAAAGAAAGAATTTTTTTTCCCCAATGTTATCCATGGAACCAAATTTTTAAAAAAAATCAATAATAGAAATAAACATTATGTAGTCTCATGTCAGAACGTGCTGCCATGGTGAAAATTGGCTGCGAATAACAAGGACGAGGCATTCGTTCCCAACCTCAAATCCCTCAGAGCAACATCCCTTTACATTCACTCTACACTCTATATGTACATACATACACCCACATACTCTCTCTCTCTCTCTTGCATATATATATATATATAATTTCTTGCTCACTTCTTGGCGCGAGGAGACTTCCTCTTCGAGTCATCAGCTACTTCATTTTCTGGAGGAGGTAGTGGCAGAAGTAGCAGACGCTCATGCAACATAGTGCTCAATTCCTTCTGTACCTCTCGCAGCCCAGGTTCACCCTCATGCAGAATCACAAAATTACGCAACGACAGCGAGCAACAGTACAGCTCTGGTGGTTCTACCGCACAGTTCTGTAGCTCCGACATTTCTTTATCGTCAGAGGGCTCATGAAGTGATAAAATGCGCAGTGACTCCCGTGCCCCCTTCAACGTCACATTATAATTGTTCCCCAAGTTGACGCAGCGCAAGACGGTGTTTCCAGGAATGCGGACCCCGCTCTCCATACGAAAGCAGTCACGGTCAAAAGGAGTTGTCGGCCGCACCAAGACAGGTTCCGTCTTCTTCGCCTTTGTCTGTGCCCCCTTCTTTGACTCCTTCTTCTCCTCCGTGGTGGCCGGATGTTTGTTCTGGTACCACGCGGCGTAGAGCTCCTGGTAGCTTGGATACATTGGCGGTGTTGTTGACCCAAGCTGCCGCTCCCGCGCCGTCGCATCACGACGCAACAGATACCGTTTGCGGTAAACCTGCACCCTCTCCTGTGGGACCTCCTGCATGCGGAAGCAGTCCACCAGGCTAAGCAGGCCCCGGTCTCCAATGCGATTGTGCCCGAGATCCAGCGCCTGCAGTGTACGGTTCTCCTTCAACATGTGTGCGATGGCAACCGCCCCGTCGTCAGCAATATAATTGCCCCATAGATTGAGGCAGACCAACTCACTGCGCGGGTGGGAAAGAAGCAAAGACGCCATGGCGATAGCATCATCGTTTGTAATCCCATTCCCGCGCAGGCTGAGATACTTCACGCCCGTCAGCAACATAGAGGCCCAGCCATAGGGCACAATAACGGGATTATCCCTGTCGATCTGCGCAAGACTGTCTAGCTGCTGCTGTACTTGCGACTGCTTTTTGGAGTCTACTTTTCCTTTTCTCCCTCCCCTCTCATCACGGGACTGGGGATCCTGTGAGAAGAGTATACTTTTTAACCCTCTATAGTCTGATGGAAGAAATGTTGTCGTCACGGGGCTGAGTGACCCCCTCAATACTGAGGAACCCTCAAAAACATCCGTAGGGCCTACAGGCAACGATCGCCGCGTGCTCTCCCGGGCGGGTTCCAACTGCAGCTGACTTACAGATAATTCCTGCGTGGGATCAAGAAGAGAGATGCCGGCCACCGGTGGTGGAGTCTTCGCACGCATCGGTGCAAGAACAGTTGGGTCTACATAAAATCCAGGACGTGTGGTGCTGTTGAAGTCAACCGTGACAGAGGCCACACGACGGCTCTTGTAGAGCGCCTCGACTAACAAAAAATAGCTCCTCTCAGATAATCCGCAGCCCACCAATTCAATGGAAACGAGTGAGACACAATATGGAATGGCGAAAGCTAATGGTTTTATGTCTCTCTCATTGAGGCAAAACTTCAGTTGCCGCATCACTATATAAGTGACCGTCGGTGGGTTTGCATCTGCAAGCAATCTTGCGGCATCCTCACTCATTGTGCTTTTCTTCTTGCCCTTCGTACTCACACCAGACGTAGTGCGTTTCGGAGCAACAGAAGCAGTAGGAGTAGAAGTAGCAGAAATAGTATTATTAGCAGCAACAGGAGAGGCGGTAACACTTATCAATGAGTCCGGTGGCGGCGACTGCGATGCATCGGCGGTACTCATGTCGTCAACAGCGTATGAGGGCGAAACGGGAGACGGCAGGTGCGTCTCGAGATATTTTGCCTCCTTCTCCCGCCGCTGCTCGTCGTTGGTGAAGATGGAGTGGTACAGCTCCTCCCGCTCCGTGAGTCCAAGCGCATGGCAGTACGCCCCGTAGTCTGAGCGAAGTACACCGGATGGCTCGAAGAACATTTCTCGCAGTCACCGTCCCGTACAGAAATCCTTCTTCTACTTCTTCTCCAAGAAATGGTGGGCAAGGGTAACTCTAAACCTGACGCCGCTACTAAGACAGAGAGAGAGAGAGAGCGAGAGAAAAGAAAAAAATGTTAATGAAAGAAGCACACACTTGAGCACCTCAACATCGAGCAAGAAAAACAGACAGATCAAGGAAAAACAAATATCATCATCAACCTGAGGTGCGGTTTACTCAAGAGATCATGATAAATAAAAAAAGAAACAAAAAAGGAAAATAAAAGTCGAAACACTCAAACTTTCAGTTCTGGTTTTGTAAAGACTTATATACATGACAAATGCAGTACACACATACACATACGTACACATACATACACATACATTCACCAGACTTTCTTCCTTCCCAAGACACATACCATAGAATGCCACACGTACTGCAACGGGAAAATAAAAAGAGGGAGGCAGGTAAGGGAAATGAATGAGTGCGTGAGTGAGTGGATGTGTGGGCCAGTGCAGACATGGGACGGTGGTATTTCCAAGAAAAACAAGAGACAATACAAAACAAAAAATAAGTAATGATACATTTATTCCCTACCTCTCCCTAGCGCACATTCGGCATTACCCAAATTTGTGGGAAGAAAATTCATATACCGAAAAGAAAGCGAGCGAACCTCAACAAAAGGAATCAAAAACAAATCTCTCACAACTCAGCCTCTCCATCGCCTTCAATCGTCATAATTTCATGTTCCTCCTCTTCTTGCTGCCTCTCCTGCCGCTCCAAAAAGGCATCAAGTCGCCCACGGAGTTTCCGCACCCGCCGTCGCGCAAGCCAGCCCCGTACCATCCGCTGAATCACAATCACACACCGAATTAACTCCTCAACATCCTCGTCTGGTTCATACGTCTCCTTTTCATCATCAACGGCGTGGTAACCAAGACTAGCCAGCAGTTTCACTGGGTCTGTTGTATCTGCAGTAATAGCGGCTATAGCTGCCGTTATTTCCTCATCCTGGGCTTGTATAGTGCTCCAGTATTTCTCCTTGGCATCGCGCTGCTCCTTCACCACTTGTCGTGCCTTATACGAGCGGTATGCACGCTGCACCTGCATGGCTGCATTGTCAAGGACATCCTCAAACTCCATGTCCATTTGGCGTTGCTCCAAAGCCAATGCTTGTCGCCTCCGTAATTCATTTTTGGCTTCGCACATCCGCATAAAGGAAATCACCTTATTGCAGGCCTTGTCTAACTTCATTAGAGCAGCAAATTCCCCTTTGCGAGAATCCAGTTCTTTCCTTGACACCACGTTATCCAAAAAGGGCATAACTTTATTGGCAGCCTGTACCTGGGCAGCATCCCTCTCCTCTTCCTCTTGTAATTTACAGTGGACTAAAGAACTACGAGACATACGTTCCTTTTTGGCTCGTGTTATACGCGCAAACTCATTTAGTACAGTCATGGCCTCTATTTTGCGTTGTTCTTCAAGGCATTCCGCCACCATCCGCTTACGGGCTGCAAGTTTCTCCTTTGCCCTAATAATGCGCACGAAGCCCTCCAAAGTTACCGTGTGAGGACTATCTCCGTCTTGAAGAGGATGTGTCGAAGGCGAAGTCATTGTTTGGGGAGACCCTTCCAAACCAGTTTTTCTTTCAATTATCCTCTTACTTCCTGCAGCACGCAAAAAAGACTGTATGATAACGACATGCCGTATACCACGTGCAGCCCCTACACCTTCTTGGTATAACTCTGTGTACTTCTCCAAAACTTCAAAATCAAGGAATGGAGGTTCCTCAAGGTCCATATTCACTCTATATTCCACATACTCACTCGTTATTGTCTGCAAAACCTTGAAGTATTGGCGAGCCAGATAGCCACGTGCAGAAGAAGTGATGGTCAAAGCGGCCCTCTCCCTCTTCTTCGCAAGGTTCAGCGCCCGTAGCTCCTGTCGCCTTCGCAAAGCTGCAGCGGGTGTCCTTGGCTGGGTCGGTGTGGAAGTACGCAGTTCCTGTCGACAGCGAGTAAGAGGTGCGTGAGGAATGAATGACTTCAGCTCCTCTGCGGTCTCAGCCTCTGCAATTTTCCGAAGACAGTATTCGTTTGCCTTTGCACGAATTGCATCGCGTGCCATGCGAAGACGTTTCTCATCCGCCATGGCCTGGTGTCGCTTCTCTCGCTCGATAGCCAAGGCCGTCTCCAAATCCATAGATTTGTCAGACTCCGCCCTTTGCAGAGATGCAGATGCAGCAGATCCAGATGATGAAGGTACAGATGATGTGGATGTACGGCGCACTGCAGCATCAGATACAACAACAGCAACAGCACATGGCTCAGATGTAGGTTGCTCCGTCGCACCTTTAATGTCTTCAGGTCCTTTTGCCCCTGTAGCTAAATCCTCTTCTTCCGTTTTTTTCACAGCAGCACTCAGTCTCCGTAATTCTTCTTCTTCCTCCCGCAATACAGCATTGGAAAGTGCCCTCAAACGATCCCTCTCCATTTGAAGAGATTCCTCCTCGATGGTCTCAAGGGCAGTAAGTCTCCGTAATTCTTCTTCTTCCTCCCGCAATACAGCATTGGAAAGTGCCGTCAAGCGACTCTTTTCTTCTCGCATGTTATCTTCCTCGGATTGCATCACTATATCCGATTGTTTAATGAACGCCTCTTTCTCTTTTTCTTCCTCCTCTTCCTCTTCTCTCTCCGCCTCTTCTTCCACTTCTTCCACTTCTTCCACTTCCTCCTCCACATTCTTCTCCAGGGCATTTAATGGAGTGGCCACATGAAGTTCTCCCACTTCCTTTGAATGTTCTGTTTCATCTGAGACGTCAACTATCTCCTCGTTACCATCTCCCATTTCACGGTATTCATCTTGAGCATCCACTTCCACCTCCATTTCTTCAGCTGTCTCCCCCATCTCGTAGTATACTTGCTCTCCATCAGAAGAAAGAATCACATTATATTCCTTCTTTTCTGGCTCTTCCCTTGTAATTAGCACCTCCGTACGTCGCACAATTGTCTCCGTTGCTTTTCCAGAATCCTCAATTTTATTTACATCATTTGAGGTTTCTTCCTCTTCGTACAAGACAACAGGACATGTCTCAACTATTTCAAAAGCACGCAAGACGGGTTTACTTCTAAAAGCCAACACATATTCCTTCGGTGAAGACAAAAATGGCTTCTGTTGTCTGGTAGGGTGAGAAACGATCTTATCTGCATAATTCTCCTTTTGAAGAGCGCGCTCTCTCTCATTGAATGCAATCGCCTCCATTCTCATGTCCTCCACAAGGCGGCCCAGCTGTCGTCGAGCTTGATACCCACGACCAACTCGCTGGACAACCGCCACGAAGGCACTCCAGCGCGCCTCCTTGGCTTTTTGGCGGCGATCCCACCGCATATCCTTCAGGCGATACCTCGCAAAATAGTAGCGAAAGGCACGTTGAATCTTAGATGCCGCCTGACCTTCTGTACACTTGTCACGAATAATACGCGCTGCGTTCAAGCGAGCTGTTGTCAAGAGCGGCTCAGCCTCTCGTCTTGCAATGATCATTCGGCCAAACGCCTGGAGTTTTGTCGCGGCATCAATCTTCCGTTGATGTTCCCTGAGACGCGCTTCACGGGCTGCTTGCGCCTCTCTCAAACGTTGAAGCTCTGCGCGAGCAACGAGCAGACGCCACCATATTTGAATTTTCCGAGCTGAAGCAAGTCGACGAGCTTCATCGCATTTTCGTCGAAATTCCGCAACGCGCAATCGCTCCGCTCGTGTTGCTCGTTCTGCCATTCGGGCTCTCCAGTGGCTCTGAATAATAGTCGCAGCAACCTCGCGACGTTCCCGTTCAACTGCAAGTGCCTTCGCTCGTTCATGCTGTTTCTGTAGTTTTGTGAATTTCCTCTTCGCCAGCACCTGCCGCCACCACATCTGTACCCTGAGAGCAGCATTACCCGAGTTATCTTCATAATACTTTCGACGCCAATATTTGCGCCGTGCCAACCAACCTCGAGCTACACTCTGAATGCGTAAAGCGGCCTTATTTTGTTCGCTGGTATCAACAACCCAGTCTCTCACTCTACGACCCACTCCCCATCTTGCGTGTAAACGAGCTCGGTACCATGCTTGGATTTTGCGAGTTGCAATCTTAGTTCTGATTTCACGCAGCAGCTGATTAGCTCCGCGATTTTCACGCATTTCTTGCAAAAGTTTGCGAGCCCTGTACATACGATAGGCACGTTGAATAATGCATGCACTTGCGTGTTTACGTTCCAGTTCCTCCTCATCCACCACAAGCATATCTAAACGGTCAGCCATGTAAGTAGTAAGACTTATCGCCCGTCCCTGCCCTCGTGGTCCTCTTCCCTCACCTCCAATTCCCTTCACAGTAGTAGAGGAAGCTTCTACAGAAACTCTCTGAACAGAATGTCTATGACCACGGCCCATATCAGGTTTGTTTCCTGAACCACGAGGAGCGGAAGATGCTTTTCCAGATGCGTCAATAGCTGACTTCCCATGGCTTGTGGCAGTAATTGAGGTTCTTGCTCGCTCAATTGAAAAAGCTCTTGCCTTTGTCTGAGTACCTGGACTGGGATTTGATTTTGATTCTGTCGCAACAAATGGAGCTTCAGTGCCAGATGGTTTTTGGTGGCCTGTTGAACGCGTCGCCGTAGGACTGCGTCTCACATAATCCCCAGTGGTTTTGGTGGTGGCTTCTGTTGGTCCCGTTTTGGTGGTAGCTTCTGTTGGTCCCGTTTTGGTGGTGGCTTCTGTTGGTCCCGTTTTGGTGGTAGCTTCTGTTGGTCCCGTTTTGGTGGTGGCTTCTGTTGGTCCCGTTTTGGTGGTAGCTTCTGTTGGTCCCGTTTTGGTGGTGGCTGCTGTTGGTCCCGTTTTGGTGGTAGCTTCTGTTGGTCCCGTTTTGGTGGTAGCTTCTGTTGGTCCCGTTTTGGTGGTAGCTTCTGTTGGTCCCGTTTTGGTGGTGGCTGCTGTTGGTCCCGTTTTGGTGGTAGCTGCTGTTGGTCCCGTTTTGGTCGTAGCTTCTGTTGGTCCCGTTTTGGTGGTGGCTGCTGTTGGTCCCGTTTTGGTGGTGGCTGCTGTTGGTCCCGTTTTGGTGGTGGCTGCTGTTGGTCCCGTTTTGGTGGTGGCTGCTGCTGGTCCCGTTTTGGTGGTGGCTGCTGCTGGTCCCGTTTTGGTGGTGGCTGCTGCTGGTCCCGTTTTGGTGGTGGCTGCTGTTGGTCCCGTTTTGGCAGTACGTGTCTCTGAAGTGTACCTATTAGGCTGATAAGTAGCAGCATGCTCTGGAGCTGACTTTGCAGTTGATTTAGAGACAGATTCAAGAACATTGTTTTTTGGCGATGCGTCCCTCTTTCCAAGGGCAAACGCACCGGGTCCTGGTGCAGTAGATGACTTATTCACTTGCGGTACCGAGAAGCCTGATCTTGCTGTAGTATCCTGAATATTTCTCCTGGCAGGTGGAATTTTCTGTGTTGATGCTGGTGCAGTCGCATTGTACATTTTCTTTTCAGGGGGAGAGGAAAGAGCAGGTCTGACAGGTGGAAGTCTCGAAGGTCTCCGAACAGACTGGTCTTTCTCGGCCACTCCCCGACGTGGAGGTGTGGTCTTGGAAGGCACGCTGCGCTCATTACGCTCCTGTGAATGCATATGTTCTTGCTGAGATTTACTTGGCCCACGCCCTCGTGCTGCTCTTATCAGAGACAGTGACCGCCTGGAAACCGGCGGGGGATTATATATGCGGGTCACAGTAACATTCCGTCGAATAACGGGATCTGGCGCACTACTCATGAAAGGGTGTGGGAAGATGTCTTCACTCTCCCCTTGACGAGTCTCAATTTGCTTCACGGGCGATTTTGTATCCGCCTGCGTCTGCGAGACCCTTCCCACGCAGACGGCGCCCTTGGTGCTGCGCCGCATTGTGGAGATGCAACGGCTGTCCATGCCGGCGAAGTGGTGCGACTGTAGAAACCGCATCATATTCTGTTCAATCGCCGCTGTCGTCTCGCTCGTAGGCCCGATGGTGTACTGTGCCAAACTCAGCGCTGATTGATATTCCTCGATTGCACGGTTGGGATCGAGCGGCTCCAGCGCCATCGCGAGATTGTGGTGGGCTACCGCGAGCAGCGAGGCGTCCTCGGGGGCGGAGCTGAGATTCCGAATCGCCTGCATCGCGCTGTCCACCGCGTCCTCGCAGAGTCGCAGCTGCGTCTGCACGGCGCTCATGTTGAGAAAAGCCACAGGGGACTGCTCGCCGGTGCACATCATGGACCGCTGCATGTAGGTGAGGGCATCTGAAAAGTGCCCACGGTGTCTCTCCATGCATCCATAGTTATTTAGCGTCACTCCTCGCAGATACCGACGTCTGTCATCCGCCTCCCGCAGTGGGAAAGAGTCATCCTCCGTCATCTCAAGCGAATACTCAAACAGTGTCGTTGCAGCCTCGTAATTATCTTCCTTGAAGCACTGTATTCCATATGTGTTGCTCTTTGTTATGAGGCGCTCTGCGGCATCGCAGACCTCCTCAAGATACATAGGCATCGTAGCAGTCATGGTGCGCTCTTGGCAGCGAATCTGCAGCGCCTTTTCCATAAGCTGCAGAGCCTCCTCAAGTTTCCCTTTTGCCTCAAGCCCTTCCGCCTGAAACTCCATGCGCACCGCATCCTGGTAGGTCTCTTTGCCGGTAAGTGCTGCACCAGGATCAAACAGTGTCTCCCGTCGCACCTGCATTACGCTCACTGGTCAGGCAAAAAAAAAACAATAATAATAATAATAATAATAATAATAATAAGTTTCCGTTCGTTTCCTTCCTTCCTGTTATTGTTGTTTGTTTTCTTGTCTTTCCTTTTTGTTCCGTGAGTACACACACACACAGACACACAGACACACGGAGCAGTAAATCCCTTCACCCCAGACACACACACACACACAAAAAGGCACACACCGCTGGGGATTTCTAATAGAACGATAGAGCTCGCGGCCTGGAGGCAAAGAACTGGAGACGTAAAATAACTAATTGGGAAAAAATGGAAGAAAAAAAAAAATGAAGCAAAAAGCAAATTGAAGGCACATGCATAGATACAGAAGACATAGATACAAACAAAGAGAAAGAGAGAGAGTGTGTGCGTGTATCTCCGTTACTCAGCAGCAGGAAGAAAAAAAGTGAAGGAGATGTCAACAATAGAAACCAAACCTCTGCACCTCAGAGATACCCGCACACACGCAGAGAGAGAGAAAGAGAGAGAGAGGTCTATTTCTCGCACATACACAAACGGAAAATTACGGAAACATACGCCTTGCAAAGCATATGTAAAGAGAAAGAGAGAGAGAGAGAGATAGACATCCTAAAAAGAAAAAAAAGAAAAAGGACCGCATATTTCATGCTTTTTTTACCCCTGAAAGACCCAAGGGAAGCAAAAACAAACAAGCAGACAAATGAAAATAAAATAAGACAAAAAAAAAAGAGAGATTGAGAGCTCAACAGTCGGAATTGGCAAACTCAACAGAACCAAACCGGAAAGAATGCAACGCAAAACCTAAAAAAGAAAAAGAAAAAACCTAGTGAATGGACATTACCTGCTGTCATTCCCCTTTTCTTTTTCTTATTGGTATATTTAGTAGTTTGTTGTTACTCATTCTTCTTTTGGTCTAGCACAGAGTGATGTAAGTATGTATGTGCGTGTGCATGCTTGTATAAGTTACAGTTCTCTCCTTTTCTCCATACATCCATCCACCCACGTCAAGCCGAAAGAAAATCCATTCATTCCCTCATTACAAACTCCCTCCTCTTCAAAAAAAAAAACAGCTTAACGGTGACGTATTTACACCCATCTTGTCAATTTTCACCCTGCAACACCATGGCGGCCGTGATGTCTTCATGTGTGAAGGAACGCTCTCCGCTTTGAAACTCTGCAACCGTTGCATACAATTCCGGGCTTATAGGTCGCAATACCCATTTTTCTGTCAGCAGCCCCTCCACTCCCACTGGACCACGGGCATGAATTCGGCTTGTGCTAATGCCCACTTCAGCGCCAAGCCCAAAACGATAGCCGTCCGCAAAACGTGTTGAGCAGTTGTGAAATACGCAAGCAGAGTCAACACGCCTTATGAAGTCACTGGCAGTATCCCCGTCAGATGTGAGAATACAGTCGGTGTGATGAGAGCCGTAGGTATTGATGTGATCAATGGCGGCGTCCATGTCCTCCACAACCTCCACTGTCATGCGCTCATCACCGTACTCGGTATGCATCGATGCTGCGCCGGCTCGAACAATTCCCGCCTGAATTGCATTCGGTCCACCAAATAACCTGATTCCAGCCCCCTTCATCTTTTCCAAAAGTGTCTTTGCGCTGCCATTCGCAACAAGAGCCCGATTCAAGAGGAGTGCTTCTGCGGCATTACATGCGGCTGGATAATTAAGTTTTGCGTCAATCAATAGCCCTGCTGCCATATTCATATCCGCATCCTCATGAACGTACACGTGGCATACGCCGTCGGCGTGCCCAAGAACCGGAATGTTTGTTGACTGCTGAATATTCCGCACCATCTCGTTCGATCCACGCGGGATTACAAGATCAATATACTTCTCGAGCTTCAGCAGCTCGTAGATGTCTGCACGATTTGTAACGAGGCCAATCACACCAGGAGGCACTTTACCATTTGTGGACTCCACGACTGCGTTCACAATCAAAGAGTGGATCATGGCGTTGGAATGCTCAGCCTCACGACCGCCTTTTAAAAGTAATCCATTGCCAGAAGAAAGGGCCAACGCGGCTATTTGTGGCATACTGTCTGGACGGGACTCGAAAATGACAAGGAGAACACCAATAGATGCGGTTTCCTTGCAAAGTACAAGGTTCTCATCCAACATACGCGCACTAAGCACACGTGCAAGCGGGTCCTTGGCATCCGCGATGGACTTTATGCCAGACACAAGAATATCAATTTTATTATTTGTGAGCTCCAGTCGCTTCAGTAATGGGCCAGCGAGTTTAGTCTCATTCGCCACTCGTAAATCGATGGCGTTTGCGGATAATATTTTGCTCCTGTTCTTATCGAGTGCATTCGCCACTGCCAGTAGTACGTTTTTCCGCTCCAGATAACTCAACCTGTTAAGTTTTCGAGACCCCTCACGTGCCTCCCGCGCAACATTCACCAGCACCTGATGTCCTGCCTTTGTTGCGGCCTCTGCTGCAAGTAGATCGGTTGGGTCCCCCACAAAAAGCGTGCCAATATTTGGCTTCCCATGCATCAGCTCCGCAATGGTACCCATGCGATGACCAGAACAGATGCAGACACCTGGAACACCTCCACGCACAGCAGATAACGCTGCGTTGATCTTGGCATTCATTCCACCACGTCCTGTGGGACTTTTCGCACCAAACACAACCTCATCATCGGAGACGTATGTTGTGATGAGTCGGGCGTTTGGATCACTTGGAGGAAGATCGTAGAGACCATCCACGTCGGTGAGTATAATCAAAAGATCTGCATTAATGGTTTGTGCCACTAATGAAGAGAGACCATCATTATCTGTGAAGGGATCGTTGGATGTGTTGTTGCGGTTTGCAGTGACAGTGTCATTTTCATTGATAACCGGCACAATGCCCACGCTTAGGAGAGTCTCTAGTGCGTCATGCAAGTTTTCTCTCCTGTCGTCTGTAAGGAAATCATGGTGCGTTAGCAGGAGTTCGGCCAAGGTGATATCGAGCTGCTGGAAGACCGTCTGGTAGAGATTCATGAGGTTTGATTGGCCTGCCGCAGCGAATGTGTTGTTGCCAATTGAAGAGATGGGTCGAGAACTTCGGTGCAGGCGGTCAAAGGCGGAGCAGATCATCACGTCTTGGCGGCGCAGCACATTCCGGCCGATACCACAGGCACCACTTGAGACGAAGACGACCTCTTTTCCCTCGCTGCGAAGAGCAAAGATCTCCTCCGCGATGTTGGCAATGCGACGCACACTGGGGAAACCACTCTGTGTGACAATTGTGGAGGTTCCGGCCTTGACAACAATACGCTTGGCAAATTGGAGGTCCTTGCGCGTGGTGATGTGGTCGAGCCGCTTGCGCGCAACCGGAACTGGCACTGTAGTCATGATTTCGATTTAATATTCTCCCTTTTTTTTGTTATTGTTGCCTTTCTGTATTTGTTGTTATTATTTCGTGAGTTTGTTTTCGTTTCCTTTTTTTTTCTCTCCTTCTTTCCCTTTATGTTACCACTTTTATGTTTATCTGTGTTTTATTGGGGAGGAGTATTTTGACTGTTTGTATGAATCCACTTATATTTCTATTTCTTTTGCTTCCTATGTTCAATAGAACTGCATGCTGAAACACGACCGACAAAAAATAGAAATAGAAATAGAAATAGTAAACATATATACATACATACATTGCAAAGCATATATACTTATATATGGCTCTTCTCTTTCCTATACATTCACATTTTCATTCATTAATTTCTCTCTCTCTCTCTCTCTCCCTATTTCTCTCGCTTGCAGACAGACAGAAAAAAAGATGCTCATAGAAGCATTTGTCTCTTGTTTGTCAGGATACGAACCAAAACATGTCTCCCCGGCAGAGCTGCATCCTTCTTGAGCGTTGTCGCCTCGTGGCCCTCGCGCAGGCGCTCCACGCAAACTGCCTCAAAGCGCACAAGTTTCCCGTCCAGCAGCCCTGCGTGCAGGAACGACTCGAACACCTCCCCGGCACTGCTGCAGGGCTTGAACACAAAGCATTCCCTCAGCGACGGCAGCGGCAATTTCATCGAGGCGGTGGGAAACACCAAAGCGATAGAACAGAAGGACAATGCAGCAGCCAACACCTCCTGCACACCCGTAGTAGTAGTACTAGTAGTACTAGTAAAGAAATGGCGTACTTCAGCAAGTGCCTTGGATTCCGCCGGACTCATTGCTGGCATTGCACTCTTTACCTCCTGAAAGGAAGAATCCCCAGAGACATACTGTACAATGCCCTTCTGTCGCAACCGCAGTAGTTGGCACTCCACCTTTGCAGACATGGGCAGAAATACTTCGTGTGGGTATCGCAGCTGAAGCTCTGAGTGCAGCCCCGTCGCCACTGAACGCATGTCTGCCTTATTAAGCGCAACAATAATAGGAAAGCGAAGCCGAACGTACAGTGCCACAAGAAGGTGAAGCTCCGCCGCCCCCCATTTGGGCAACTGGCACACAAGCTCCGCATCGTTTGCGATGTCCATGAACTGCAGCACTCCATGAACGAAGGAGGGAGGGCTGCGATAGCCGGTAAACATGGTTCGCAGCTTTTCTGGTTTTCGTCGTATTCCGCCCCACTTCGCGCGGAGGTTGTCATAAATCCAACTGTGGACCTCCGCGCGAATCCACGTGATGTCATCACGTGTAGAGCCCGTGCCTGGGGGACACGCGGATCCATCGGCGTCCGTTGCAGCTGCACCATCCACAACGTGAACAAGAGCATTCGCGTCGCAGAGGTCGTTGAGAAACTGATTCCCTCGTCCCTTTCCCTTGTACGCGCCCTGCACGAGGCCCGCCACATCCTTCAGAACAACCGGGTGTCGGCGATGCAGAGTCCCGGAGATTGGCACGTGGCCATACATGGCGTCGCAAGGACATGACGACATGGGTGAAAGAGTCCCACACGGGCACACCAGAGCAGCGAATCCAGGAGCCACGTTGGGCTCTATTGTTGTGAAGGGAAAGGCAGCGACCTTTGCGGCTTTACTCTCAGACTCGGGATCCGTCACGGCATTGAAAAAAGTGCTTTTCCCGGCAGACGGCTTTCCAATGAGGCCAATGGTAAGCTCCTGCATTCCACCGCGTGAGGCAATAACATTATGCTGGCTCCCTGCAAGGTCTGCTGATGCCTCATGTAATGTCTTCAGAGGTTTCTTGCCTGCGAGTATACGCTGTGCCTGTTCCTCAGCATCCACAATATATGCATTCCGGACCTCTTCTTCAATTTCTTCTTCTGCTTCCCACCATACATTTCCTTCACGTTCCTCCTGTTTCTTCTGCCCTTGCATGTAACTAGTTCCCACGCCACCCTCCTCCATGGAGAATTCATTCGCCCTTCGAGACACAACTGATCTCAAAAAACTCATTTCATTTGCCGCCTGCTCCCCGGCAAACATCATCGCGGGGAGAAGCATGGCGTTGCCAACACCCAAGTCCCCCCGAAGATACGCGAGTGTCCTCGCAACCAGCTCGAGCTTCCAGCGCTCAAAGAGAACGTGGCGCGCCGCGGGGCCTCCAACCACGTCTAACTTGGGAAGCTCCGCCGGGTACCGTTTCGGGAGAGTCATGCGAATTCTCAGAGCCGCAAGTGGAATGTCTGCTGCATCGTCTGAGATACAGTCAAGAAGAAGTGGCAAGGAGACGACTGGCTTCTTCTGCCGTTGTACACATTCCTCGCCATACATGGATGACACCATCTCAAGTTCCTCCTCACATGCAGAAGTGAGAGATTCGTTATCATCATCATCATCATCATCATCATTATGATTATTATTATTATTATTATTATTATTATATTCTTCCTCCATTGCCTCTCCTTTTTTATTGTTTTTTTCGTCGATTTCCTCTGTATGGGCAATAACACGTTCAACAAAAGCTTTAATGGCTCCAATAACGCTCTGTAACTGCGGAATGCTGTGGGCGTGGTCATGCAAAACAACCTCCGCGTGTGGTTTGCACGCCTCTGCGAAGGAAGAACTTTCTGCCGGCCCCACGATGAAATCCTTCCTCCCAATAATATGCAAAGACGGCAGTGCACCAAAGAAGCCGCATCCCGGAAAGCCATGAACTGACATGCAACTACGATATGACGTCACCAACTCCGGAAAGAGACGCCGTGGGTCTGGCGAGGCCGCCATGACAATTCCCCGCACCGCGGGCCCGTAGTCGTCTCCCCCGTTCATCCTCCGCAGCATGACATAGCGAGCCACGAGGACTGCGCCCTGCGAAAACCCCAACAGAATATCGTACGGGGAACTGTCTACGGATGAGGTCATGCAGCGCTGCACAAGCGCATCCCCAATGGCGTATGAATCTTGTTTTGTGTCGTCGCTCGTTGGCTCACTCCATGAAAACGTGACCACCGCGTCCCCCTCCGCCCTGTCATTTGTTAAAGCACACGGGGCATCAACAAAGTCGAGCTCAGCAACACCGGCGAGAGCCTTGCATAACTTATTTAGTTGATGCTCAAAGATTTCTCCCGTCTGCTGCTTTCCATGAAGGCATAGAATTCTTACCATTAAGCTTATATACAGATTCCAAAAATTAAAAATAATAATAATAATAATAATAATAATAATAATAATAGAGTGCGAGCAATGGTGTTTCCTTGGTCGCCAATAAAATACTACTGCACGGCGTTGCGTCTTCCCGGCACCAAAAAAAAAGCACCACGAAACAAGAAACGGATAGAGGGTAGATATTTTTTTCTATTACTTGCGCGTCAATATGAGGGCGAGGAAAGAAAGATATGATTGTCTCTCTCATATATATATATATATATATATATATATATATTACCTCTTATTTATTTACGTCCATGAATAGAAACAAAAAGGAGGAGGAGAAACACCAAATAACCACACACACACACACACACAGAAAGAGAGAAAAATAAGTGAAAAGCGAAGGAGCACTACAGAGAATCAACAGCCAAAATGCTCGCATGCACGCAATGTACAGGCATACAGAGACAGAAGCGGGAAGTCAAACAAGACCACAGAAAACGAAGAACAGCCCGGCTCTACATTACATACCATCAAACATATCCACGCCACCTCTCTCCCACTAACTCTTATGCGTCCCCGTTTATTATCCCAAGCAGATGGGCAACCTGCAGCAGGCTCATCTCGGGGTCGAAGGACGACCGTCCACCCGATACTCTTTTACTTGACGGCACAGAATGTCCACCATTCGTTGCACCGGACTTATTTGGGACAAAACCCGCCGCCTCGTTTCTCTTTACAGTCGTAACGCCATCCGCAGTTCCTGATGAAGCAGGAACAACTTGGCGAGGGCGGCATCTACGGCGTGTCGCGTTGGGTGTCGTGCTGGGTGGCGGTGGCGGTGGAGATTTTACTAACGAAGACGTGGCGACAGACGGGCGCGGCCGCAGAAACCAAAACAACAGTTGCGCCAAATGACGGCATTTCTTCTCTCCTGTTTCTGTTCGAAGAAGTCGCTCATGGCGTCGTGGAGTGCATGTGCAGGAAAGTCTCTTGAATACTCTGGACCAGTGCGGTTCTGTCTCGGTCTCTGCTCCCGCTGGATTCTCCATCACTAACGGCTGAAAATCAATATGCAAATCAACGAATAAATGGCGTCGAATCCAACTTGAAAGCTCGTACTGCAGGTAACCTACACAAGAGAACTGATAACCCATAAAGTAATCTAAACTGCATGACTGAACCATATCCACAGAAGCCCGGAAGACGTCTTTGGTGAAGAACGAAGACATGTAACGATACACGCGAGATCGCTGCTGGGAAGAAAATGAGAGCTGGGCATCCACCCAACGCCTAGCGCGCTCCTGTATCGGAACGGTGGAGACAAGAGCAACGGCGTCGCACACGACAGGGCGGACTATACCAAGACGCATGTGACCTTTAAGGCGCAGCAGAACCTCCGGCCTGCGGGGACAGTCACGCAGCGCCCGCGCCAACTCGTTCGTGCCGCACAACTCGCTGAAGAGCCGCTCCCGCTCCCCCTCAACGTCCAGCAGCGCACGCCGCCCCGCCGATTCCGTGGGACGAGAGTGCGTGGCCCACGAGGAAATACGGGTATAGTCGCCCGCGGCCTGCAGCCTGACCAGCTCCGCTGCCTGCAGAAGGGGTTTTGTCAGCGCGAGACAGGCGCTGCGCTGGACATCTATGCCAAAGTACTGAATAGCAAAACTGAGAATCCTCACAAACTTGCAGGAAATAGATGCATCGTCAACAACCATCGGTTGTGGTGGACGACCACGAGCTGGAGCAGTAGCAGTATCAGACGACAAAGCGGTGGCGGAGGGAAATATTGATTCTTCAGCACCGCCAAAACTACGGCTAGTGGCAAACTCGCTCACGGCAAAGATGGGAAGTATCAGTGCGTTTTCACTGCGCGGCACCTTCGCCCACGAGAAGAGGACATCCTCAAGGTGGCTGTCATCGTCCACTATCACAACAATAATGCGCGGAGGACGCGGCACGTCGATGGACGACCACGACACGAGCAATTCTCGCAATGAAGCATCGCCGCCACATGAAGACAGTAAAGAGTCATCATCCCCTCGGTATTCTAAAAACAAACAGGAAGAGTACTGTGGCATTTCTTGGGAGCAAACCTCCGAGTTCTGTTCCAACATCCATGCATATCTCTTCCAAACCAACTCATTGTCACTGTCACTGTCATTGCCACCACTATCAGCGTCTACAAAACGCTCAGAATGAGGTATCTTCACTCCATTACTATTGATATCACTCATGTGCGACGTCCGAACGTATCTCTTCCAAATCAATTCATCGTCATCATCATTATCATAACAACCGATATTGTCATCCTTCTCATTATTGTTAAGAATGTTATCATCGTCTAGATCCACAAATTGAGGTCTCTTTGGAAGAGTCATGAGGATATCGTCATTCACGACACCCCCTCCCTGAAACAACTCAGTCGAAGGATTCCCTCCACATGCCTTCCATAAGGTCTCCTCAACAGTACTAAAGTTCATATTAGTGTCAACATGTAACCCGGCCTCTTCATTCACGGGTACATCAGCGTCCTTCTGCAACTTTGGTATAGCAGCAGGATCCACAAGTACTATTACCCTAGGAGATGAGACGGTAGAGGCGGAGGCGACAGCAAGGTCCCACCATGCATAGCGAGTCTCTTGCTGCAATGAAGAATTCCTGGTGTCAAGAATACCTGTAAAATCCACCCAAAAGGTGACCTGGGAAGAATCTGGAGAAAGCGCTCGTGCAGCGTCTATTATCTGTGCAGCACGCCGTTGCACAACCGCACGATTCACACTACCACGGCAGTCATTTTTCAACTGTACATGCACCACAGAAAGCCCTTTATTCTCATCAGACCCCTCCACTTTTACATCTGTGAAAAGCAGTACATCTCTAATCCCATCCCTCTCTCCTCCCTCCTCCTCCTCTTCACCCTCTTCGTTGCGATGTATTGAATAGCGTTGTTGCTTTTGTGGTGGCAGAGAACTCAAGCGCTTCATGAAGTCTGTCTGCGAAACCAGAAACTCCAGGACGGGTCCGTGAAAGCCTGTCCCTCTATCATGCCCCGAAGAAACCCCTCCGTCTAAGCCAAGTTGAGGGCCCTCACCAAAACCAAACACAACCACCACGCCGTGCGAGGACTCCCCGGCACCCACCGCGTCCATGTCATTCCCCACCGAGGGCAGCCACAGTCTCTCCGGGTCAAACGCCGCGTACGCCGTCGTCCCTCCCCCCTCCGCCGCCCACCCGCCGCCGAGCAGTTCCGCGAGGTTGACGGTCAGCGCGCGGCGGTGGGAGCCGGGGGTGGAGCGTGACTGGCGCAAGGGAGTGGAGGCAGCAGGACTGGTGGTGTGCTCCGTACCCTCCTCCCACATTCTCCGCGCATATTCGGAGAAACGGAAAAAAGAATAGAAGGAAAGGAAAGGGAAAAAGGGAAATGGATGGAGCAAAAGCAAAGCGTTGATCTTGTTCTGCGCAATTCAATATGTATATATGAAGAGAAGGAAAGGGGAAAAAAAAGAAATATATGTACCTTTTATTCCTCCCATTCCCAGACAAACAGAAATGAAGAGTAGGAACAGATAAAAGTATGGGCATGCAAAATAGCCCACCCGAAGTGAGTGGGAAATCCCCCCAACCAAGACATCCGAACATTCCAAGTACCAAAATAAGAAGGGGTCATCCTTGCTGTTGTTGTTGTTGTGTATGTTTTCATCCATTCTTCCATTTTCCCCCCATTCGTGGTTTGTGGGAACGGAAAATATGTATCCTACTCCGTTACTGCCATTAGCTCTTCCTCTCTCTCTCTTTCTCTCTCTCTCTCTCGCTCTCTCTAACTTTTATCCTCTTCTTAAGGCCGTGCGTCATTCAGCTGCTGAGACCACAGCACATTGTACAGCTCACACTTCTCCAACAGCTCCTCATGGGTCCCGCTCCCCGCCAGTCCTCCTTTCCCGTCCAGGACGAAAATAATATCGGCGTCCTTCACAGTCGTGAGGCGGTGGGCGATGAGGATCAGAGTTCGCCTCGTTCCGTCCTTCTCCCGCAGCTGCTGCATCACACGCATCTCCGTTGCGGTGTCCAAGGCCGAGGTGGCCTCATCAGCAAGAAGTATCGGCGGGTTTTTAAGAATAACGCGCGCAATGGCAACACGCTGCTTCTCTCCTCCAGAGAGTTTCAGCCCTCGCTCCCCTACGGATGTATCGTACTGCTCACTCATCTTCATGATACTGTCATGTATGTTTGCCATGCGAGCAGCAGCCTCAACCTCTTCATCCGCGGCGTCTAGACGACCGTAGCGAATATTGTAACGCACAGTTTCATTGAAGAGAACTGTATCCTGTGGGATAACTCCAATGCTCTTGCGAAGACTTTTCAACTCCAAGTCCATCACCGGCTGGCCATCAACAAGAATCATACCCGAAGAGGGGTCATAGAAGCGATAAAGTAACCGAAAGATGGTGCTCTTTCCACTGCCAGAGGGACCAACAAAGGCCACAGTGCTACCACCTGGAATAGTGAGAGAAAGATGATTGAGCACATGCCGATCATCATTACTTTTCTTAAATCTGAAGCAGACATCTCGGAATTCTATAGTACCCGAACTAAGCTGCAGAGGAGATGCATCTGGTTTTTCCTTGATTGTGCTCTCAATATCCAGTAAAGCTATCATTGCCTGCATATTTTGTGTGGATGACTGCACATCCCGATAGATCATACCAAGAAAACTAAGCGGTGTATATAGCTGCATCAACAATGCATCCACCAACACCACGTCTCCCACAGACATTGTACCAGCCACCACCCCGCACGTTGAAAGGTACAAAGACATCAATGCGGCAAGTACAAATATTGCCTGTTGACCAAAATTCAAAAGCGACATGGATTCATCCAACAACGCAAGTTGGTGGTTTGCTTTTTTCGTTTCAACACAGAGACGCTTCTCTTCATACTCCTCTCTTCCAAAGTACTTTACGGTTTCATAATTAAGCAATGAATCCACTGTAAGTCCACCAACACGACTGTCACCTTTGTTATAGCGCGATCGATACGTTGCCCGCCAGTTCGAGACAACGTAAGTCCATCCAATATACGCAAATACAGCCGATAAGGCCGTTAGAATAAAACTAAATCCCGCACCATTTTGTAATGCCGTGCAAACAAGCGCAACCTCAAATACCGTGGGGAGAATCAAGAAGAGCAAAGCATACGCAAGGGACCAAAATGCACGACTCCCGCGATCGAGATCCTTGCTCAGCACTCCCGTCTCGCGACTCAGATGAAAATCCAAATCAAGAGAATGAAGTTTTCGAAACATTTCCATAGTGATTGTGGTTGACGCATGGCTTCCGACAGGGGCAAAAAGCGCCGTTTTGAGTTCCTCTGTCAGTGAGCTTGAGAGCCGTGTGATCCCGTAAGCGGTGACCATCCCAAACACACCCAGTTGCCACGGTCCGAGAACAACTGCGGCGTCCGCGACATTCTGTCCCGGTGCAAGGGCATCCACGATCATTTTAAACCAAAAAGGAACTGCCACCTTCAGCACCTTTGCCATGAAAACACATATAACACTGGCCACCACCAGAGTACGGTACAGAGGTTGTCCGCGTGGCCACAAGTGTCGCATGACGTGAGTCACCACACGATATATGGGGATGCTACGCAAAGCATCCTCTGTGACAATAGATCCCGTTGCTTCTTCAACATTCTCCTTCGCTTTTGTTTGCTCCTTGTGAATTTCTTTCTTTTCCTGATATTTTTCTTTACTTGTTTGTTCGGATTCATTATGTCGATATTTATTAGAACTGGATATCTTTTTTGAGTTTTCAGGCACAACAGTCACGCTTGACGGCTCCAGCCAAACGCGACTCGTCGTGTGAAATGCACGTCTGCATGTCAACAACGATGGAGAGACTACAGACATGGGCATCAAATGGCAGCCGGCAAGTGCACTTGAAGCGACGCATACAGCATGGCGTGCACACATAATTTCACTGCACCATGACCGGCGTATTGGTCCCGCTGCGAAGGATGCAGCAACGCACCGCGTCAACATCTGCCGAACACCCCTAATCAAGTCTTTGACATTCCAAAATGAGTAAAATAAGAAATAAATAAAAAAGTAAATAAAGAGGTAACCGATGGAAAATGGAAATACCGGGCTATAGCAGCCTAGGCAAGAAATAAGTAAAGGAGAGAAAGAGAGAAAATCCAATATATATATATATATATATATATATATATATATATAACAATACAAAACAGGGGTATTTTATCTGCAATTAGGACAAACACAAAACGAAGAAAGAAAGGAAAAGGGAACCTTGCGCAAATCGAGCCGCACATACACACACACACACACACACAGAGAGAGAGAGAGATAGAAAAAAGAGAAGCATAGGGCGGTGGGGGATGGGGATCGATGGAAAAGCAAGGTAATAGTAGGAAAGAGGACAAAAATCAGGTTGAACCCCATAGTCAGAGAATCACACAAGTAATATTATATACTCTCCATCTCTTTCAGCCATTCTTGGTTTCATTTCCATCTTCTCCTCTTTTGCTTTCCCCGTCCCATTTCTCACTATCCGCTGAGACTCGTGTGACTAAACTGTGTGAACATTGACTCTCGTTGGATGAAACGTTTACGGGGAATGCGAAAAAGTGCGGGAACTGACGGCATCTCCGCTACAGTCTCTCCACACGCCAGGCGCTGGCAGCATGCTTCCAGGAAATCCAATTCGTAGCGTGTCAGAGAGGCCGTCGTGTACCAGATGCCGCTGTCCTTGCGCGGGCACTCACCGTCCTCGCTGTCAACAAATATGGCGCGGAAGAAACCAGCTCGCGCTAAATGTGGCGCCAATGCATCCGCGCCGCGGAGAATGAGCGTCCCGTCGCCGGTGAGCTCCAGCGACAGCGGGGAGCCCGGGAAATTCCGCACGAGTGTCCAGTCCTCCCGCCGGACCCCGCACTCGGTGCAGCCCTCCATCTCCCCCCTTTCGCTCTTCAGCAGCGCCCTGGCGCAGCGGGGGCAGTGGGCCGTCCAGAGCCGGGCCTGGCTGGGCAGAGCTCGGGTCTTCGCGGTGGCCGCAGCGTAGCGCACCACGAACACGTCCTCGTCCTGCGTCGGGGGACTAGAAGCAGTGGGAAAGTCCGGTAGGTGTGGGGGAACTGGGGCATCCTCCGAATGCTGCTCCCTCTTAACGTGGGAAAGCCTAGCGTCGCACGTCATTGAAGCTGAACGCACTGAATCAGGTGAAGGCACTACGGACATGTAATCAACGTTTTCTTCTTTATCAACCTGCGTTGAGTCTATTATCTCCATCGCCTCCTGCTTCTTTTGCTCCCGTGAAGCATCACCACTACGGTAACTTCCGTCAGGATCTAAAACAAGCATATGCGTCCCTGGTGGCATCTGTGACAAAACATGCAACTGCCAGTAATCCAATTCAAGACTCGAGGCAGTCACACGCTTCTCACAGACAGGACACGGTGCTCTTGGGTCTCGCATGGAGCGATACTTATCAAACAACGCGATCCACGAATCTAAATCACAGCATTGAAGATGTTGGCAGTCTTTGCTTCGCACTGGATGCACTAACGCTACGCGAGAATAAGGGCAAATAAGAGAAATTTCTATTGTCGATACCTCTATTTCATCTCCACCCGGCTGTCCAAAGGCCATTTCCCATGCATGCTGACGATGGGCCTGTAGCATCTTACCTCTAGCACTTTTGCTCTCTTTTAACTCGCCAAGAATACGTTGACGGACATTTTGTAACGTCTGCGAGATTGCAGCGTTTGACTTTGATGTCTTATCACTACCCATAGAAGATCCCTGCCTGTGTGCTCCTTCACGGGAGAAAGTGAAAAACTCCACAGATGAGCCTGAAGATCTTTGAGACTCACGAGCCCCTTGACGTCGAGGAGGCATCTACAACAAGAAAAAGAAAAAGAACTCCTATGGATGTACGCACACCTGAATTATTTCTCGCTCCCTCTTAAGCCTACAAGTGTATGTATGTATGTATCTATCTTGTCAACTGTTTCTATGGCTTCCCTTTTGATTATTCGGTTATTCGTCTGATTTTTTTTGCTTTTTTTGCGTTTCCACTTTTTTATCTTCGATGAGCTCTATGTCTTCCCGTTTGTTTCCTTTGTCTCCTGCTCCTTGGGCCTTTTTCAGGCAACTCCTGAATCTGCCCAAAGTAAGAGAAAATCAGAAGCCACTTTTCCTTTCTCTCTGGGAGATTACTTTGTGCGCAGCACACACAAAAGAAAGAAAGAGAAAGGCCCTTCTAACCCACGGCCTGTAGATATATGTGACGTTTGCGACAAGAAACGGAAACAGCAAAAAAAAACACCAACAAACGAAAAGAAAAGAAAGAAGGAAAACAAAAAGTGATTCATCCATTCGTCTTCAACAGTATCCTCTGATTCACAACACAACCACATGTCTCGAGCTCAACCCCAGTTTGCAATCAAGCAGCGGTTGGTCAAATAGCTTCGCTGTGCTCACGCATAGAAAAAAAAATGCATAAAATTTCGAATGTGAAATACGATACAATACAAAAAAATGGGAGGTAAAACAGGGAGGAAGAGGAATATACAAACAAGCAAAAAATTGCACATCGGTTTGGCATATCCTTCCACTCCCCCATTCCAACTTATTTTCTGGCTTCAATGAGCCACCCACCCTCTCAGCAGTCATGTTGTTTGTTTTTGATTATGTGTGGATGTATGTGTATTACTCGGTTGAGTAGTCGGACTGCTTCAGGACACCGCAGCCTGAATCCTTCAGTCATTTCGAAGGGCGTATGCCCACTCGCCCCGCTCCACGCCGTAGCACAAAAGAGAAAAGCACAAACCGTAATAAATCCCCGCCAAAAGAGCGGGCCTCCGCAGGGCCTTTGTGCGGAAGCCGTGAAGGGTGAACTGCCCGCATGCACACAGCGCGGCGACGGAGACGCAGACGTTGGCGAAGGCGGCGTCATATTTGTACATGTACACGGCGGTGGCCCCCAGCGCGGTGTTGAAGGCGCCGGTGAGGACCATCGTGCGGCGGCGGGTTGCCCACCACACACCGAGAGACCCCGCCGCATTGAGGAGCGAGAAGAGGGACGCCTGATACTCAAAGGGAACGTAATACATGTTGTTTTGTTTTGTTTTTAATTTGCGTCTGTGTGTGTGTGTGTGTGTGTGTGGCGCCTCCCTTATTTTCTCAGAGAGGGTAAAAGATAAAAAAAATACAATAAAATATCAGGCAAGAGACCCCTCCCGCGACTATCATAACCCCAATGTAAGGTCTCTAATAACAAGAAATGGGAAATGACAAGAAAAGAAAGAGCAATTATCAAACGCAACAGAGAAATACGATTATTTCATTCATTCATTCATCAGAACTGCAACCTTGTTTTGCTTTGTTTTTGCTTGTACACTATTTTTTCATGTCCAGAAGGATTGAGAAGTTGAAGGGGGAAGGTGGGAAAAAGCATAGCATCAATTTTGTTCACGACATTATCTCTGTATTGCAGTTATTTAGACGCAAATACGTAAAGGCATGTACACACAGTGTAGAACAAAATGATAAAATAAACACAGAGCTACACATAGATATATATATATATATACAGGAATGCAAGCCCAAAAATGGGAAAACAAACAAGCAAGCAAACAACACATACACACACATATATATATACATATATACCAACTTTTTCCCTTTCATTAAGGGCTTAACTCGCCGAGTGCAGCCAAAAAGGCTGAGAGAGAAAGCCGCTGCCGCCACGAGGGTGCCGTCAAGCCAGGAGAAGGTGACCCGTCCCCTTGAGAAAATCCATCCGAATCTCTGCTCTTCTCCGCCTCAATTGCAGAGGGGGAATACGCCTCCAGAAATAACGGAGAACGACTGGGGCTTGGGATAAACACCTCCTCCTCGACCTCAGCCTTGGGCTCTGTAGCCTCCTTGGATGCGGCGCGGCCTCGTTTCTTCCCGGACGGCGGTGAAGTTCCCGGTTTTTTCCCATGGCATTTTGAGGGAGTACTAAATAAATCGCGTGTGCCGCCCGCCGCCAACTCGCCGGGGAGTACACCGCATGTCGTCTCCAGCAATGGGGCCACTGCATCGTAGCAGGCAGATGCCTGACCAAAAACAAGGTTGGGTCTCCTTGCTTGTATTAGAAGGACATTATAGGAAAGCAGTGCAATGCGTGCAAAAAATGATTCTGCACCGTAACGCCAGGATGTTTCCAAAGCAAGACGTGAAGCAAATCGAAAATAAGGGGAGAGCATCAATACTTCGTCTCGACGAAGATTTCTTGCCAGAATGGGTGCATCCCGCTTTGAGCACGTCAATTTTCTTCTCGCACCCTTCGGCCACGATCGTCTACTGTTGGTGCTTCTTTGACACGTAAGTACCGGCACGTCAAAGGCATGAGGTACGAGACACTCCGCCAACAATGTGAACCAACGGCCTACGCATTCTTTATTCGCCTCTGCATGTTGTTTTAGACTAAGTAATTCCACAAGAAGGGGTAACAAAGGAGCTGTGTGGTCTCTCTGCCCATTTACACGCTCCTGAGCATATTCATTAAGAACATCATCAACTATCTCCACAACAACACCATACAGAACAACACTGTAATTGGCAATTTGGCGAATGCAATCCATCGCCTGATCCCAAAGAGGATACATATAAGAAAACTCTCGCCCACTCCCAATCATCGAGGATAACCGTAGCAGACAGAAGCAAATCTCTTGAATATCTTCCTTGTGGGAGGCCCACGCCGTCGCCCGCACCATTCGCTTCATGGGCGCTGAAGACTGTACCTCCTGAGCTAAATTTGGTGCTGTCAAACACTGGAGAATTTCAAGGCAAAAACCAAGACGAGAAACAAGTGTATTTGGCGTTTCCATAGACATTTTTCTTTCAACACATACTCGTTTCTGTGGGCGCCCAAAAAAAGAAAATATATCGCTGGATATTCTAGATTCAGTACCTAGTCTTGCGAGTGACGAGCCACCACTTCTACCACCACCATTGTTACTATTATTATTATTATTATTATTATTATTATTATTATTCTCTCTGGTCGTCATCCATTGTCCACATTCCTTCATGATGCTAGCCAACTCACCGCGAACTGTCTGCACTAATCCCTCCCCAGTCATTCGGTCCAGTAAACGCGCTCGTAGTTTCGGTTCTGAAAAGACCGACATGTTAATAAGAGATGTCAAATCACGTAAAAGCAACCCTTTTATCAAATTTCCAAATCCAGTTCGACTGGAAACTATCTCCATCATTAGTCGTCGCTTCTTTTCATAAAGCGCCATGGCCAGACCTTCGTACTTGGATGAGCACACTGCAGGTGGCAAAGCCACATCAAGCAAGAACTCTAGGAGATAGCATTCCTGTAAATCGTCTAGAAAAGGCGATGTAATTGGAAAGGCCTTCCAGTGTGAAACGAGTTCATGGAGTTCTTCATTGAAGTCACGCCATTCATTATTGCATGAAGAAAACTCTAATCTTTTGCTCTCTTCACAAATAAAACAAAGTAACCTCAAAAGGCTCAGATCCGACGTCAACATTGTACGAAGAGATGGTGATTCATTGGCATACACTAAAAGAGACTCCGTGCACTTGCCCATAAGAATGATGAGCTTCTGAGATGGTTTATGCGTTGGCACAAGAAAAGAAAAAAAGGACGACGACGACGACGACGAAGGAAATGAGGGAGATCGCACTGCCCCCATCACCGCAGTGTTCTCACGAACGCTCATGGCAGTAGCTGCCATCATCCGCGAAGAACCAACGGAGGGCCGTTGTGCTGCACTCGTGTGTCGCCTGGTGTCCCGCCATGTCAGCGCGTATGCCTCGGTAAGTATCTTCACTGCATCCGCCGCCACCTTCCGGTTCCTCACCAGTGCCTTCGCATCCAGATCCTGCACCATCGCAAGAAGCTCACGTGATGCCGGCTGTTTGTCCCGTACCAGCGCAGCAGTATCCTTAGAAGGCTTCGGCAGTGGGGAGCCCTGCCTGAAGGACGAGGAAGCAGGAGGGTTCCTGCCCCTCTTGTCGCCTATCGCCGTGCCGCGCCTGCTCGATGTCTCTTCTGTCCCAGCGCATGTATCCACGTCACTCTCGCCGTGCACATCCCGGTTACGCGGCGTTGTGACTGGCGAGTGCGTCGGGGACCCACTGGGCGATGGATACGCCATGACAAAAACGTCTTCCTCTGTAAACAGTGGCTGCGCGGCCACAAGCTTCGCGTGCAGCTGGCGGAGAGCGGCAAGAAGATACTCATCCTCACTACTTTTCCCTTCGGGGAGAGAAGTACTTTTTTTAAGAAAACCATTCCACAATTCACGCATCCTTTTTCGTCCTCTTGTTTTTTGTTTTGTTCTAATTTCTTCTTCAGTTCGTTTCCTTCCTTTTCTGCTTCTTTACTTCGCCTTACTCCTCCTTGTTGCTGTTGAAGGTGGAGATGGGAGAAGAGGTAAAGGGAAATTCCCTTTCTTTCTCCCTTTTACTCTCACTCCCTTCCTCTCTTTCTCTATAACTATCTCTTTGAGGAATGTGGGTCCCCTCTACTCTACACCCTACCCAAGAGAAGGGGTGGGCCTCTCTTCTGTGTGAGAAATACATGGAAATAAAAAAATAACAATAATAGTAGTGGGAAAGAAGGAGCAGCGGTTCACACAATTACTACAACCAAAGTAAAATGAAAATATACATATAAACTCCTCACCATCCATCATCAGCACCGCTTACTCGTGCAAGCACCCCAATCGATTCAATGCAGAAGTAAAAAAAAAAAATGGAAAAAAGAAAAAAAAAGCAGTTTGATCAGGACAATATCCGCCGTATGGGTGGAGCTTGTTCCAACATCCGACGCCTCTGTGCCTTTTCCTCCACACGCTTCCGCAAATGACGCAGCATTGCAGCGCAAACGATCCTGTCAAGCGTATGTAAGTGGTTGAAAAATCGCTTCATGACCGCTGCACCCTCGTCCTCCGTGTTACTGTCATCAGGGGGAGGGGGAACACATGTACTCACGTAATCCAGCCCAAGGTGCTCACACATCTGTATACATCCCCGTCGATTCAGGGAAACGCAAAACAACTCACCAACCTCCCTCTGCAGTGCGTCACTAAAGGGGTGAGAACCCGCCGGCCCAGCATTTGGACCACCAACACATTTCGTATTGATTATCTTCTTGCATGACTGGCACTCCACTTTTGAGACTGTCAGCACTTCACTAGACATCAGCCAACCGTTACACCTTGGTTGGGGACACGCAATTTGTACCGTCCGTCTTAAACCATGATACTCATCTACTAGTCCTGACATGACCTTCTCAATTACCCCAAGAACTTCATCCACCGAATGCGGTTTCGTCTGTGAAAAAAATGCGTATCACTTGAGGACCTTCACGATATAAAAAAACACGCCAGCGATCCCCGGCAAGCCACATTGCATCGTTCCATCGGTTGTGCTCTTCATCTGCCTCGGGAAGACGGTAGTCATCCACGAGACCATCGACTTCATTCTCTGCCAGCACCCCAGGAAGCTCATGCAAGACAAGAACATGTTGGTATGCATGAAGTTGAGCCTGAAACCTCCACCACGCCTCATCTGGAAGGAGATTAAACTCAAACTTTACTTGTGCTCCACGATTAAATAAAATTGGCGCAACTCGCTTCAAGGAATCCGGAACAGTATATGGAGAAAGACTGGGCACAAAGTACCGTGTAAGTTTTGGTTCGCGAGCTATAGGCCGACCCACCTCAATATCAATCGGTGTCTCAGCCTCTAGTAGGGAATATTCATCGCACAGCACAACCACGGGATAAACAATACCCAACGCGATGAGAAACTTTACCGCCAATGTATAGTCCACATCATCTGGCTCACGTCCCAAGATATCAAAGAGTGGAGAACGGAAGAGTACACGAACCAAGGGCCAGCGAAGAAACCCTTTCCTCAGAATATGCATATCTGCGGCCACAGCGGCAGCTACAGTGTACTCAAGGTGTCCAAGTGTACTACGAAGATGAGGTGGGGTTTGAAGTACATGAGCGTATGAAAATAAAACTGCTGAAAGACGGCCCAACCAAAAAGGATGAAGCATAATAAAATTATTTCCCAATAAAGAATCTGTGTTAAAGAGATAAATCATATTCCAGTCATGCATAAGGCGAGCAACCTGAAGTGCCTCCGCATCCGACTTCACGTCTACTCGTTCTGCTGAATAAATGAAATCACTCAAAGGCATCAAAAATTTATTTGGAAACTTCTTCCCTTTGTTACATATTTCCTCCATGAGTTGGATGTGACGACCAGAGATAACAGCAGAAGGGAAGTCAACATCATCCATGCACTCCCTATGAGCCACCTCCGCAAAGTAATGAAGAAGTGCACTTAATTTCTTTCCAGATAAGTGTCGTAAATTCCCAGTTGCAATAAACTGACGTGTCTTACACGATACAGCAAAGTTACCCACAATTTCATTTGTAATACTTTTACTAGTCCTGGGATCCGTAACGGCTATGTGCTGCATAAATTTTATAATTTTCTCTTCCACGTCTGAGAGAATTCTCTCCACGCTACGTTGTCCCTGAATCTGAAGCTTGTCCAGATGTGTAGCCACAAGTGCGATCTTAGCTTGAGGAAATTTTGCATAGAGCTCCACAATCCACTTGTACAGACGCTCTTCTTTATTTCACAGAAATCCCATAATTCTGACGGTCCTGCTCCACGGATGATAACTTCCAGACAAGAAGAAATATGGATCGTTCCGTAAGAAATACGCTGTGTGAATGGTACGCCTCTTGACCTGGAAAATCTGACAATATCAACTGAACATTATCAGCACCAAGAACAATATTCTGAGTAAAGATTTTCACACCTGTTGACGTTCTTACATGTGGTAGCCCCTTAAAGAAGTATGGCTCAGACTCAAAGCACTTCCGTAAAGATGTTTTGCCAACTCCCTGATAGCCTAGCAGAAAAAGTTTCCTTCGAAAAATCTGCTTGTTACAACACCGTTGTCGCGATGTAATCGACAGAGCCGTTTTCGACGTCTTCCGCTCCTGTAAATTCATCCGATGTTCTGTAAAAGGAAGTGAATGATCATCCAGGTCACCACCACTCGTGTGAGTCAACTCTGCATAGTCTTTACTGAGATATCGGGATAAAAGATCGCCTCTCCCTCTGAGGTTCAACCACATCAGTTTGTCCTGTACGTCATGCAGCTGCAATGCATCCACCAGTCTTTTTTGCCCTGCTCGCCCAGAGATACCATTTGCTGATTGGACGCAGGAAAAAATTTGGGGATATGTACGACAGCATTGTGACTCATCATCATTCAAGCTTGGGACAGCAAACTTCTTGGAATAACTTCAACTTCCAACATGTTCATTCCCACTTTCTCCCTCCAATGCGAGTCCCCACAGACCATCATCATTTGTTACGTGAGATGAGACTGCAGTGGTTTCTTCCGCACCCGACATGAGTGCTTCGCCCTTTTCTCCGCTACTCGGTCCCTTTCCCTCCCTCGTTACTTCCGTGAGGGCCTTCCCGGAGAAGGGCGCCTCCTCACATCCCCAAAGGGGCAGAGACCGAAGGCGAGGGACTGTCCCCGCCCCAGCCACTGACGGTACAGAAACTCTCACAATGCCCCAACCCTTGTTACTTACAATATCATCTTGGGAATCACAGACATCAACAACAACTCCACCTTCATCCATGGGAAAATGACAGGCCGCAGCACTGCCCCCCAAACTCGAAAATTTTTTTTGCTTAAGAACTAACCAGCAAACACAACAAAAACACCTTTTAAGGCAAAACCACAAGAAAGGCCACGAAAAAAAAAAAAGAAAAAGAAAAAGAAATAATTACGTTCACAGTATAACACAAGCATCTTTCTAAGAAAAAATTTGACCAATACATTGAGCCATTATATATTTACTTGCATGCATCATGCACTTTCCCACCTTGTGGATGCCACAGCCATCCCAGTAGCTCTTGGTTTTCCGAATTATAATAATAAATATAAAAGAAGGAAAAGAAGAAAGGTGGAATGTCGCAGAATGGAGAAAGAATATCGCATCTCCACACAAGGGAATGGTGAATGGGCACGTCATTTCTTTTTCAGTACCACTACACACGCGGAAGTGGTGAAGGGAAACGTTTCCCTTCACGCCACGCCAAGCACTCAGAGACAACATCAGAGTCAGCAGGATGGTCTCAATGCACTTTCTTTCCTTGTGTTCTTCCTCTGTTTTGCTTTTCCTATTCACCCCTAGATTACATCCAAATGACGTGAACATCAAGACAACTGCATCGGTCCTCCCCATCGATATTACACATACACACTCTCTCTATATCTCCCTCTATTTCTCTCTATTTGTCTCTGTGTGTGTCTGTGTTTTTTTTCTGTCGCTTTCCTCCTTACTCCCATGCTTTACACGCTATACACAGATAAACCTAAATTATGCATAGCCCCAAACTCCGCTTCCCATTGTTGTCTTCTTCCTTTTCTTCTCCTCACACCTGTTACTCGCACTCCGTTCTCCCTTCTGCACATACGTTTGCATGCACTTTCCCTTTTGTACCCCTGAGAATGCAACGTATATATATATATATTTTTTATACGCTCGCCCAAGTAGCATACTAGTGGGGATAACTTGAAGTCAAACAGAAATAGAGGGGGGGAAACATAGAAAAGGAAAAACTGCCGTATATCAGGAACGAAGCTCCAAGTCTAAGCAGGTGCTACCACCCCACCCCACACCCTCGCCTAGTTGAGGCCATACACAGCGTGTAACCCGTGAGATACTGACACAAACGCAGGTAGATGCCCAGTTGTATTGGGTATGGCTTTCTGCTGTAAATGCACGTCCCATGTCCTCTTATAAAAAGTAATCGGGCAAGGCGGCCTTCGATGGCTCTCGTGCCTCTTCTGGAGCCGCGTCAAAGAGCTTAAAGTTCTTGTTGAGATGCTCATCAAGCTCCAATATGGACGCAACGTTCATGCAGCGGTAGCAATAGTTCGGTGCCGACCACACAGTCACAAGCGTGTCGTTGAACATAACTCTGTAGCCCTCCATCACAAGCTGGTGGGAGCGGCACAGAAGCTCTAGTCGGTTTGCGGTGAGGAAGGTGTGGACGACTTCTTCGCCGTAGAGGTACCCGGCACCACGCGGCGACAGGCCCCAAGTCCCAATCTCATCCGGATCAGACCACAGCAGGTCGCACATCGCACCCTCGTGAGGCACCTCGCAGCGGCGCTCAATGGCATCCATCTGGCTCATTGTGGAGATCATGGGCGAGAGGCCTGCGTGGACGCACAATATTTTCTCCTCCACAACGCACACGAGGGGCAGCAGATCAAACACATCCGTGCAGTAGCGCCAGACATTGACGCTACCGTACTTTCGGAGGCACTCATCGTAGAAGCCGTAGACCTGCGTGATCTGGCGTGACTCGTGATTGCCGCGTAGAAGTGCCACACGACTCGGATACTTAACCTTCAGGGCAACCAGTAGGAGAAATGTCTCTACGCCATGGTGGCCGCGATCGACGTAGTCACCCATGAAGACGTAGTTTACATCGGGGACGTCCCCACCTACACGAAACATCTCAATGAGGTCGAAGAATTGGGCGTGAATGTCACCAACGATGGTACACGGCGCGCGTATCACGTACGTGTTGGGCTCCTCGTCAAGAATTCCGCGGGCTGTCTGGCACAGCTTCATCACCTCAGACTCCCGAGGACATACACCTTTGCTGACGGTCTCTAGAAACTGATCAATAGAATCCATTTACTATTGCTCTAAAGGAAGTTGGATCAACCTAAAACTTTTCTTTCAAGCCAGAAAGAGGGGGGGGTGACGGCATCAATAATAGTAACAGAAGAGGGGCAACAGCAGCACCCAAGGAGTTAGGAAAAATAGGGGAGGGAGCACGTACAAAGTGCGTGTCTCGCAGCACTAGTCAAACTTAATAAACAATACACACATACGAAAATAGATAAGAAAACAGTAGGGCTCTCCAGCATGCCCACCGTGTGTAATTCTTAAGGTATATAATGGCCAATAGCCAAGTCAAAAAGAAAAGGGGAAAAAGAGGCATTCCGCTCATTCTTACACAATAATAATATACGCACCCCACAGTTTCCCACCTTGTGGATGCCACAGCCATCCCAGTAGCTCTTGGTTTTCCGAATTATAATAATAAATATAAAAGAAGGAAAAGAAGAAAGGTGGAATGTCGCAGAATGGAGAAAGAATATCGCATCTCCACACAAGGGAATGGTGAATGGGCACGTCATTTCTTTTTCAGTACCACTACACACGCGGAAGTGGTGAAGGGAAACGTTTCCCTTCACGCCACGCCAAGCACTCAGAGACAACATCAGAGTCAGCAGGATGGTCTCAATGCACTTTCTTTCCTTGTGTTCTTCCTCTGTTTTGCTTTTCCTATTCACCCCTAGATTACATCCAAATGACGTGAACATCAAGACAACTGCATCGGTCCTCCCCATCGATATTACACATACACACTCTCTCTATATCTCCCTCTATTTCTCTCTATTTGTCTCTGTGTGTGTCTGTGTTTTTTTTCTGTCGCTTTCCTCCTTACTCCCATGCTTTACACGCTATACACAGATAAACCTAAATTATGCATAGCCCCAAACTCCGCTTCCCATTGTTGTCTTCTTCCTTTTCTTCTCCTCACACCTGTTACTCGCACTCCGTTCTCCCTTCTGCACATACGTTTGCATGCACTTTCCCTTTTGTACCCCTGAGAATGCAACGTATATATATATATATTTTTTATACGCTCGCCCAAGTAGCATACTAGTGGGGATAACTTGAAGTCAAACAGAAATAGAGGGGGGGAAACATAGAAAAGGAAAAACTGCCGTATATCAGGAACGAAGCTCCAAGTCTAAGCAGGTGCTACCACCCCACCCCACACCCTCGCCTAGTTGAGGCCATACACAGCGTGTAACCCGTGAGATACTGACACAAACGCAGGTAGATGCCCAGTTGTATTGGGTATGGCTTTCTGCTGTAAATGCACGTCCCATGTCCTCTTATAAAAAGTAATCGGGCAAGGCGGCCTTCGATGGCTCTCGTGCCTCTTCTGGAGCCGCGTCAAAGAGCTTAAAGTTCTTGTTGAGATGCTCATCAAGCTCCAATATGGACGCAACGTTCATGCAGCGGTAGCAATAGTTCGGTGCCGACCACACAGTCACAAGCGTGTCGTTGAACATAACTCTGTAGCCCTCCATCACAAGCTGGTGGGAGCGGCACAGAAGCTCTAGTCGGTTTGCGGTGAGGAAGGTGTGGACGACTTCTTCGCCGTAGAGGTACCCGGCACCACGCGGCGACAGGCCCCAAGTCCCAATCTCATCCGGATCAGACCACAGCAGGTCGCACATCGCACCCTCGTGAGGCACCTCGCAGCGGCGCTCAATGGCATCCATCTGGCTCATTGTGGAGATCATGGGCGAGAGGCCTGCGTGGACGCACAATATTTTCTCCTCCACAACGCACACGAGGGGCAGCAGATCAAACACATCCGTGCAGTAGCGCCAGACATTGACGCTACCGTACTTTCGGAGGCACTCATCGTAGAAGCCGTAGACCTGCGTGATCTGGCGTGACTCGTGATTGCCGCGTAGAAGTGCCACACGACTCGGATACTTAACCTTCAGGGCAACCAGTAGGAGAAATGTCTCTACGCCATGGTGGCCGCGATCGACGTAGTCACCCATGAAGACGTAGTTTACATCGGGGACGTCCCCACCTACACGAAACATCTCAATGAGGTCGAAGAATTGGGCGTGAATGTCACCAACGATGGTACACGGCGCGCGTATCACGTACGTGTTGGGCTCCTCGTCAAGAATTCCGCGGGCTGTCTGGCACAGCTTCATCACCTCAGACTCCCGAGGACATACACCTTTGCTGACGGTCTCTAGAAACTGATCAATAGAATCCATTTACTATTGCTCTAAAGGAAGTTGGATCAACCTAAAACTTTTCTTTCAAGCCAGAAAGAGGGGGGGGTGACGGCATCAATAATAGTAACAGAAGAGGGGCAACAGCAGCACCCAAGGAGTTAGGAAAAATAGGGGAGGGAGCACGTACAAAGTGCGTGTCTCGCAGCACTAGTCAAACTTAATAAACAATACACACATACGAAAATAGATAAGAAAACAGTAGGGCTCTCCAGCATGCCCACCGTGTGTAATTCTTAAGGTATATAATGGCCAATAGCCAAGTCAAAAAGAAAAGGGGAAAAAGAGGCATTCCGCTCATTCTTACACAATAATAATATACGCACCCCACAGTTTCCCACCTTGTGGATGCCACAGCCATCCCAGTAGCTCTTGGTTTTCCGAATTATAATAATAAATATAAAAGAAGGAAAAGAAGAAAGGTGGAATGTCGCAGAATGGAGAAAGAATATCGCATCTCCACACAAGGGAATGGTGAATGGGCACGTCATTTCTTTTTCAGTACCACTACACACGCGGAAGTGGTGAAGGGAAACGTTTCCCTTCACGCCACGCCAAGCACTCAGAGACAACATCAGAGTCAGCAGGATGGTCTCAATGCACTTTCTTTCCTTGTGTTCTTCCTCTGTTTTGCTTTTCCTATTCACCCCTAGATTACATCCAAATGACGTGAACATCAAGACAACTGCATCGGTCCTCCCCATCGATATTACACATACACACTCTCTCTATATCTCCCTCTATTTCTCTCTATTTGTCTCTGTGTGTGTCTGTGTTTTTTTTCTGTCGCTTTCCTCCTTACTCCCATGCTTTACACGCTATACACAGATAAACCTAAATTATGCATAGCCCCAAACTCCGCTTCCCATTGTTGTCTTCTTCCTTTTCTTCTCCTCACACCTGTTACTCGCACTCCGTTCTCCCTTCTGCACATACGTTTGCATGCACTTTCCCTTTTGTACCCCTGAGAATGCAACGTATATATATATATATTTTTTATACGCTCGCCCAAGTAGCATACTAGTGGGGATAACTTGAAGTCAAACAGAAATAGAGGGGGGAAACATAGAAAAGGAAAAACTGCCGTATATCAGGAACGAAGCTCCAAGTCTAAGCAGGTGCTACCACCCCACCCCACACCCTCGCCTAGTTGAGGCCATACACAGCGTGTAACCCGTGAGATACTGACACAAACGCAGGTAGATGCCCAGTTGTATTGGGTATGGCTTTCTGCTGTAAATGCACGTCCCATGTCCTCTTATAAAAAGTAATCGGGCAAGGCGGCCTTCGATGGCTCTCGTGCCTCTTCTGGAGCCGCGTCAAAGAGCTTAAAGTTCTTGTTGAGATGCTCATCAAGCTCCAATATGGACGCAACGTTCATGCAGCGGTAGCAATAGTTCGGTGCCGACCACACAGTCACAAGCGTGTCGTTGAACATAACTCTGTAGCCCTCCATCACAAGCTGGTGGGAGCGGCACAGAAGCTCTAGTCGGTTTGCGGTGAGGAAGGTGTGGACGGCTTCTTCGCCGTAGAGGTACCCGGCACCACGCGGCGACAGGCCCCAAGTCCCAATCTCATCCGGATCAGACCACAGCAGGTCGCACATCGCACCCTCGTGAGGCACCTCGCAGCGGCGCTCAATGGCATCCATCTGGCTCATTGTGGAGATCATGGGCGAGAGGCCTGCGTGGACGCACAATATTTTCTCCTCCACAACGCACACGAGGGGCAGCAGATCAAACACATCCGTGCAGTAGCGCCAGACATTGACGCTACCGTACTTTCGGAGGCACTCATCGTAGAAGCCGTAGACCTGCGTGATCTGGCGTGACTCGTGATTGCCGCGTAGAAGTGCCACACGACTCGGATACTTAACCTTCAGGGCAACCAGTAGGAGAAATGTCTCTACGCCATGGTGGCCGCGATCGACGTAGTCACCCATGAAGACGTAGTTTACATCGGGGACGTCCCCACCTACACGAAACATCTCAATGAGGTCGAAGAATTGGGCGTGAATGTCACCAACGATGGTACACGGCGCGCGTATCACGTACGTGTTGGGCTCCTCGTCAAGAATTCCGCGGGCTGTCTGGCACAGCTTCATCACCTCAGACTCCCGAGGACATACACCTTTGCTGACGGTCTCTAGAAACTGATCAATAGAATCCATTTACTATTGCTCTAAAGGAAGTTGGATCAACCTAAAACTTTTCTTTCAAGCCAGAAAGAGGGGGGGGTGACGGCATCAATAATAGTAACAGAAGAGGGGCAACAGCAGCACCCAAGGAGTTAGGAAAAATAGGGGAGGGAGCACGTACAAAGTGCGTGTCTCGCAGCACTAGTCAAACTTAATAAACAATACACACATACGAAAATAGATAAGAAAACAGTAGGGCTCTCCAGCATGCCCACCGTGTGTAATTCTTAAGGTATATAATGGCCAATAGCCAAGTCAAAAAGAAAAGGGGAAAAAGGGAGAACTTTGCACAGATTTGGGAATGTATATTGATATAGAATAATGTGCCTCTGTGTCATACTGTGGATAGGTCTCATTCTGTTGCGAAAAAGGAAAAGAAGAGGCTTTTCATCCTCGCAGAACTCATCTTCTTCGGTCATAATTGCACAAGGCATCTGCAAGAATGGCGTCATCAAGAGCATTACCACCATCAACAACACCATTTTCAACGTAGCTTCGGTAGTCGAAATTAGCAAATTTGCCGAGGCGTTCCTCCACTTCAGAGCTGTACGAGTTTTTTGCCATTTCCGTTACGAACTGCATTTGGACGCTCATTGACTTGCTGTTGGTATTTAAAGAGATGCTGCTAGGCGCTGGTATCTCGTCATTATGACGCATACGAAAGTCCTGCATCATAGTACGCTTGACTGAAGCCGACGCAGTGCATCCTACCGTTCTTCTAGTGGAGTTGTCTCCAGTATTGTTGCTGCTTTGGCATTGTTCTTGCTTCGCTTCTGCCTGCCGCCTCATCTCCAAGTGTTGCATTAGTTCGGCAGTGGTAAGCTGTCGGGGCACAGAGACAGTGGAGGATCGTTGGTCAGCCCCTTCCTTTACAAAGGCACGCATTCTTTCATACTCCTCTTTAAAAGCAGGGTTCTGTGCATCATACTCAGCACGCCGTCTCATCTCCTCCTCGCGCTGCTTCTCGAACGCACTCCTATCCTTCGCCTTTTCTTCCTCCTCCATGCGCTTTCGCTCCACAAACTTTCGAAGTTCCTCCGCGGAAAGCTCAACATTGGGATCCATCATTGGGTCATATGCCCTTGCCTCACCCTCAATGTGGGTCCGCAGTCTCTCATTATCGTACAGGCGGCGTTGCGATGGGTTAGACAAGATGCTGTGAGCGAAGCTGATCTCCTTGAACACCTCCACACCATCTGGGTTCTTGTCAGGGTGGTACACTACAGCCAACTTGTAATATGCACGACGGATTTCAGCATCGGATGCTGTCTTGGCCACGCCAAGCACATCATACAGAGCCTTGTTCCCTCTCAGCTCAAAAACATCTGAACCTGTCATACCAATTTTTGGGTTATCCTTATCACACATTGCTGTTTTTGTTTCTTTTCTTCGCTTCAATTTCTCCAAGAAAGTATTTCTCTTTCACACACACACACACACTGTATCTCTACAAGATACTTTGTTGAACGCTCCCAGTGTATTAAGGTGTCTAAGTGTTCTTTTTTTGCTGATGTTGTGTTTTGCTTTTATTGGTTTTGTTTGCTGTATTTTTTTTTTTTGCGGAATAATTCTTTTCTTGTTTCCCTTGTGCGTTCTCTTTTCCTATTGCAATGAGCTGACCAAGCAGCAGTATTCAATAATAAGTCAGTAAGATAAAAAAAGAAGTTGAGAGAATCATGACGAATGGTGATTCACACAGACAAAATTTTTTTTTTCGCTTCAGACAATTGCCCACAGAGATGTAATACAAACTCTCCACGATTGTTGTTCTTTTTTTTTGTCTTACGCGTGTATGTATTTGTTTACCGTGGCATTCTCTTTCATTGTATCATGGTGTCATACTCCCAGTTTTCAGATGAAGGCATGAAGAGGGGCAAAGCATCGCCCAACCAAACACAGAAACACAAAGCAACAGAGACACAAAGAACTGAAAACCAAACAAAACGGAAAACAAAAAAGAAAAAAATGGAGGGAGGGAGAGAAAGAAACCACGAAGGGCCTAGAACAACTATGTTGCCCAATACCCTGTTTTCTTTGTTGCCCGCCCCCTATTCTTCATGGTGTACGCTGAAAAACTCTTGCCACCAAACCCTGTACGCTTCAGTCCTCTCATCAGGTTTCCGCCTTGGCCCATGGAAGAATTGTCAGACGCAAGCCCCACCACTGCAGTGCGGAACGGCTGCCCTGCGCCCGACAGCCATGGGCACATATAACCCTCCGCCTGCATATACAGTGAACGCTGCTTGCGCACTCGCGAGACATATTTTTCTAGAATACGATCCAATTTCCTCCGCCGCGCACTTTTTCTCAGAGGACGCCGCAGCGATAACGTCTCGCCTTCAGAGATGCCTCCATACTCTCCCTCCTCAAGAAATGTGCGCCGCTCTCCAGACACCTCATCCGCCAGGAGTCGATCGTAGGCCCCTGAACCTGAACGCTGCGCAAAGTGCTCCAAAGAGCCTTCCTGCTTCGTTGACAGTTGTGCGAGAGATGTACTCAGCATACTTTTTGGTATGCGCACACCATTGATAGCCCTCACGGTATGCACCTCATTCTCCACAGCTAGGGGAAGGCTCAGTACCTGTGGTGTACAAAACGAGCCCAGGGGATTATCATTCTCGAAAGGAAGGCACTGTGATGGCTTCTCATCCATACGTGATGAGAAAGATGTAAGAGAAGCCCTTGGTACCGATGTGACTGGTCTTAACCGACAGACATCCTCTTTGGGTTGGTCCTCTTCTTCTGCGCGGAGAGATGCCCGAACGCGAAATTTTCTGGTTACCTTCACTTCTTCAGAAGAAGATGGGGTTTCTATGCTAGCTGGTGTTGAAACTGAAATCCCTTGCGCCATTAAGCCTCCATCAGGCAAGCATGCTTTTGATGGGGTCACACTGGTATAATTAATGTCTTCTTCTTCCGCATCGCAACATCTCACGAGGTGATTTAAAAACCTGTCTTTGGCCGATAATAGCGCTGCCCTGTTTGAATTCTCTAGCCACTTGGCTTTGGCTTCTTCATGCATTAACACAAAACGCTCCAAGGACAAATTGTCTACTTGGGGGACGACAAAGGACTCTAAGGGGTATCGTCTTTCAACTGCAGTGATAGACTCTGCAGTGGGAGGTGCGTAACTCAACTCCCTGATTCCCTTGTACGTCAAATCCTCTGCGCGAGTGATCTCCTGTGTACAGTAATAAGTAATATCATGTTGCAAAGCTCTTATGTTTAAGCAGCGCTCTGGAAATATTGGGTTAGCTCTTACACCCAAAACAGGAACCTGATCACTTCCCAGAAAATTCCAAATGTTATCCATCTGCATCTGAAGAGCCCTCCTATCACCATTGAACCGATCAACCTTGTTCAACAGAATCGTAAAAGGGATTTGTTCCTCCTGCAGGAAGGCAAATATTTCTTCATCTCGAGGTTGAATATGCCCATTGGCTTCCATTACCCAATACACCCGCTTCAGTGGACCCTGACGACGAAGCGCCAAGTAACGGAACAAAATAGCAAAGGCGCTTGCACGCTCAGCCAAATTTTGAGAAAGCTGCCGACCCTTCCAACCGCCATAGCCAGGGGTGTCTACAAGTAGTATGGCATCTCCAACATTAAAGAACTGCAGAAGTCGCGTGGTTCCCCGGGTACCTCCAGAACGGCCCAGTCGACGATTATGGAGCAGGCACGATATAATCGATGACTTACCAACATTTGGTTTTCCGATAAAACATACTTCCGGAAACGAATGTAATCCCTCTGGCAAGGCAGAGAGTGTGTTCACATTCTTAAGGTGCACGTTGCCTTTTGAGAACACCTCGTCACTAAGTTCGGCCACTTTTTTTTCACGCTGAGATATCACAGGGGCAGTAGCAAGAGAAGTCGCGGGTTTTCCGATCAGCGCTGCCCCATCCAGTTGGGGCAAAAGACGTCTAGACATCTTGTCCAGAAGAGGGCGGCAAAGGAAACGCATAAGGAAAGCCTCCGCACGTGCACACAGAGCAGTATCCCCTTTGCAAATGTGAAAACTACAGGGAAGGAATGTGTCACCTCACACACACATACACACACGCTCCTACAGAAGAAACAAAATGAACAATAATAAAATAAGAATCCATAAATGTAATTTAGAAAATAAAATAAAAACGGCACATCATCTCCACCTGGGTGGTATACCTCAAAGAAGGGGAAGAAGAGTAATAACAATCATCACGGAAAAAAACACCCATTTCCCGTAGCAGGCAAATGACATCTACAAAAATATAAATTTTTGCTAAGAAACGCACACGTTGCTATTGTTGTTTTTGTTCTGCTTTGTTTTTTGTTTTGTTTTTTGGTCATCTACAAAATAGAGACAACGTTTAAGAAGAAAAAAGGAACCAGAAAGATGTATATATGTATATATAAACGACAGCAACATCTCAATCCAGAAAGGAAGGAAAAAAAAATACAAATCCTTCCCACACCCCATCCCACATTTCCTTCCTTTACTTCTTTAGGGGAGAGATAGTCTTCATTGTCGCTATTATATATACATATGAAGATGTACACACGGGTTAAATGAGGTTTGTTCGCTAGGCTTTGATTTTCCATGAAAAAAGCACTGTCCGAAATGCTACATTTTGTTTTTGTTGTATGTCGTAATCCTTGTTTTTTTCTTCCCCTCTTCCTTTCCCGTTTCTCCTCTCTTTCTCTCCCCCTCTACTCCCTCATTTGTTTACTAATTCATATTTTCTTCTCTTTCTCTTTGCATATTCACCTGCGTTGATTTGTATCAATTTTTTTTTTTGCTTCTTCTTTAATTTTTTCTTGCTGTGATTTCCGCTGGTGTTTGCTTCCCTGGTTCCTTTTTTTGTTTTTTTGTTTTTCCTTTTGAGCTTTTCCATCTGTACATGCCTGCATCCTGACAAACATCACCTTTCCCTCCCAGAATACATGCTTCCTCCTCCCCTTGCTTTTGTTGTGTTATTTTTTTTTCCTCGCTTTTTTCTCACTTACCACATACACGCCCCCTTTTCAATGCATAACGGATATAACGAATACCAAAGACATTTCCCAACTTTGTTACTCCTTCGTTGTCCACGCCATCACCCATCAGCATACACCCCGCGCAAGGAGACACAAATAATAAAAATAAAAATGGAATAACAAAAAGAAAAACGAAAAAAAAAGGGTAAAGCCTGAATTGAAACATCTTACATGTCTCACTGGACATCGTCCTCATCCTCATGAATGGCGACAGTACCCTCTCCTCTCTTTCCCTCTCCCTCTATCTTTTTTTCGCTTTGTTTTGTCCCTCTCATATATGCGTCCCCATCCAAGTCGTCCCCTCACTTGGTGCAAGCGGAATCTAATTCAGTAACCTCATTGGACTTTCGGGGTGGGAGAGGTGGAATTTCATAGTTCTTTGTCTAGGCTCTTCTTATCATCATTTTCCTCTTTCGCTTCCCCCGCTGGCTCTTCCCCATCCATCACATCCACCTCCACCTCCACATCCTCATCCTCATGGGGTGCCATGGGCTGATTCGGATCCGCATGACGCGTCGCCACGTGCTGTTCGGTGCTTGATATTTCCTCGTGGAACTTGTCATGTTCCTCCTCGTCGTGTGTGACCTCAAACTTAAGCTCTTCCGACATTTCCCCCTTCTCATGCTCATGCTCATCCTTATCATCCGCTTCGGCATGTGGCACCTGCACGATGCGGCTCTTCGCCTCACCAGGGGTGCCGTCCTTGCGCACAGGTGTGTACGTTACGCGGATCAGCCTTCCCTGATCTTCCTCTTGAACCGTGTAGCTACGCAAACCAGTCTCAACCACCTCAAAATCCTCTGTTCCGGGAATCTCGCGCTCCCACACAATGGTTGGCTCACCAGGATCACCACCGAAGTACTCCACCTCCAATTCCAGCGTGTTGCCAACCACAGGCTCACCTACCACGTTCAAGAAATTAGTTTGAGGAATACCGGCAGAAACAACACCGTCTGACTTTGCAGTTACGGTTCGGCCTTGTACACCATCAAAGCGGACAGGTGTTACTGAAACTTCAATTGCACAGTCCACTTCTCGCTTGCTAAGGGCGAGTGTTGTACTGTTGGTACGACCTGCCTTTGTTAAATGCTTGGAACGATCGCGGCGGAACCACTGAATCATGTGTGGTCCAAAATGGCCACCTGTGTATTCATATTCAAGGGTGAGCACATGTTGCTCGGTTAATTCCCCCACAATTTTAAGATTGTGAATTTCTGGTGTAGATGGTTCAATGGGTTTCTCCAATACACAACGGCACGTCTCACCCTCCTCACCCTCTTTGTTAACAGGTGTATACTCCACTGCCAAGCACTTACCCACATCTTCAAGAGTAGGAACATACCGAATGGTATTTTCTCCCTCAATAGGGAAGTAGTCGTCGGAGTTATCATCTTTGCGGAGCCATTGATAGTAACTTTCTCCTTCCACACCACCAGAGTACACCACCTCCACCTCCAATTCACTTCCTTCAATAAGGTTACCAATAATCTTAATGGATTCACACTCAGGAGCTCCAGCCACAACAGGGGCTGTAAGAACGGATTTAGGTTCACCAGCGGTCCAATCATTACGCATAGGAGTAAATACCACCTTGATACAGGAATCAATGTCATTATTTGTCAATTTGTATCCAGCCCATGGATCGCTCATATCAATGGGAACTTCTGCACCATCAGGGGTAATACGGAACCAGGAGAGAGAAGAATTACCTTCAACTCCACCAGTGTATTCCGCTTCCGCCATCAATACGTGACCCTCCACAGGTTTACCCTTGATCTCAAGTCGTGGACACGTTGGTGGTCCAGCAACAATAGGGGTAGAAATATCATAGTATAAGAACGAGAACAGACCATTGACATACGCAAGCACTTCAGCACGCAAGCAGCAACCCACATCAGCAGCAGTTGGGGTATATACCAGTGTATTGTTATCTTCAATGATCTCATAGCATCCTCCCTGTGCGCTTTTCATCCATCGAATGTGCAGAATGGTATCTTTCTCTTCCTCTGTACGTTCCAAATCCGTCACCTTATAGAGGTAGCAGAATCCATGATTATGCTTCGACATGACACCATTCACCTCAGGAACAATCTCGACACCGTCCACGATATAACGGTACTCATAATCGTCTGCAGGTAAATAGAGAGTAGTGTGGAAGTAAACTCCATTTTCATCCCCAGCGCGCTCTAACTCAATAGGATCTGTCCAGTTATTCATAGAGCCAACCACAAAAACTTCTGTAGCCTCACCAGAAACGTTGAAGACAACTGGATAAATTTCTCGCGAAAAGAAAACATCTGCGCTTCGTTCTTCAAATGGGCGAATATCTTGCATACAACAATTCAACCGTACAGGAATACCCTCCGTAAGCACATTACGAGTTTCGTCCTCTGATGTAAGGCGAATCGAACAAAGTTGTAATACCTTTGATTTTTCTCTTGCACGCTGAAGCTTAAGGAGAAAGGCATCTGCAGCTTCTTCCACATTATCTCCTTCAACAATAAAGCCTTCAGAAATACAATAAGCAATCTTTCCTTGGTAATGCTCCAGTGCTGCACGTTCCTCGCCTTGAACAGGATTTCCATCAATAGAAACGAGATTAGAATTGTTGATCGCGATGGCCATACTGCGGTAGGATGGAAGTTCTGTTACGGGATTGCCAACAAGATTCAATGTATGCAATGAAGGGAGATTCGGGTAATGCTCGAAGGAAGATATACTATTAAAATTAAGGGATAACACCCGCAAATTAGGGAGTCGCTCTAACCCCTCGAAGCTGTTAATGTTGTTGTCGCTGAGACACAATGTCTCCAGGGAAGTAAAATTTGCAATCCCCTTCAGAGATTCAATCTTATTCCCTGTCATGTAGAGATGGCGCAGAAACGGTGTTTGGGACAAGAAATCCACGGTTCCACCGAAGTCATTGATGGAGAGGTCCAACACCTTCAGGTTCTCCAAGGTAACTGCGGTATCGAACTCAGTCAATTCATTCTCACGGAGGTAAAGATACTCCGTGGTGGGGTTCTCCTTTGTCACGTCATACACACTGTTGAGGTTCTTTTTGCTCAGCATCAAGCCGCTTGGCTTCACGCTAGCGAACTTACCCCCAGGTCGGGCAACGCGCATAGTGACTTGAATTCAATAACAAAGAAAAGAAAACAAGAAATAAAATAAAGATCAGCCTCTCTTTTCTTCGTACGTTTGTTTTTGTATGTGTTTTCTTCCTTTCTGTGTTTTTTGTTTCCTTTAATTCCTTGTTGCTCTTTTCTTTTCTTTTGATTCTTTCTGTAGTTTCTTCACCACGCCTATTTGCTTGAAGTGTCAGAGAATTTTTTATGTTACTTTTCCGATTGATAAGATCTGCGGTTCGCAAAAAGAACAAATATACATACATAAAAACATAAAAACAGAATAAAAGAAGAAAAGAAGAAGGTCAGTAAAACTATGGAAAGTCAATTTGAGCACAGTAAAGAAAACAACGCAACACACACACACACAAGCATGCACACTCATGTGCAACAACAACAACAACAAGTAATTTCTAATTCCCTTTGATGTTACAGAAAAGAGTGAATAAGAAAACGTATTATAAATGGGGTGCCCCAAGAAATTTGGCACTGTAATCATAGTTATAATTCCCTCATGAAACCCTTCTCTCCCATTTCTCAAAGTCATCCCCTAGAAAATGTATATTGCATCATACGCCACAGTCCATGCCAAGATGAATGTCATAGCCCCTGTGACGAGATTTCCAAGTTGAAAAAGGTATTTTTTCCCAGATGGAAAGTACCGCTCAGGGGTGCCTTCACAACCAACGTTTAGTATTATTACGGAGCTCAGGACTGCACACAACAAGAAAAAAAATGCTCCAGCGATACCTGTTAAACCCATTACGCCAGCTCCAATACCCCCTATGAGGGCGCTCATCGTTCTTATCCGTGATACGCTTTGTACATTTTCTCCAAGATCAGCATCCACAAAAATGGTCTTCCCCAAGCTCATGACTGCTTACAAAGGACTTGTCTCACCTCGTTCAGAAAGTAATTAAAAAAAAAAAAAGAGAACCCCCCAAAAAAAAAACTAGTAATACCCTTCAGCAAAAGAAAAAAGAAGAAGAGAAAAGGAAAATTTCGAGGATAGAGCAATGGGAATTTTTTTTCTTTTAAGAGCAACAGCAACCAAACAAAAAAAGAGAAGATCCGTTAAGGGGGTCACAGCCCTGTTGTTCCTCAGCAAAGGAATTTACACTTGTTTATTTGTTTAATTTCTTTTCCTTTCCTTTTGCGCTTTTCCGGCCAAATGAATCACAGGAATCAGGTTTCCACCCAATCATCAGCAAGATGTAAAAAAAAAAAGCACCGTTGGCTATTGACTTCCACATCCCCTGTTATGGTTTAACTGTACCTGAAGAATCACCTCTCTTTCTCGCTGTTTCTCAAAGTACTTGATCCAACTAGATGGGCACGCCTTATTCAGGGCTGTTTGCTGACTAGAGCACTCTTTTTCTGGGTCCTCAGGTAGAGTATCAAGACATCTATGATACAAGTCCCGTGCCTCGTAGCAAGCTTCACGTTTTTTGGCACTCTGCATAAATAATTAGAATATTTACGAATAATAAAAAGGAGGAAATCCAATAGGGGGCTTATTATTATTTCTTTGGATATTATTTTGACGATACAGAGACAGAGGCCACAAGAATGATAATTTATTTGTGACGTTATTGGTGGGAAGGGAAGCAAACGTATCAAAGCAACCCAATATTTTTCTTTCGGTTCTTATTGGTAAGAAAACCGTAAAAAGGGAAGAAAAAAGAAAAACTTTGAAAATGAATTTCTCCGAACAGGAGCACATACAGATACACAACACACATACACACAAAAAAAAGAAAAAAAAAGTAGGAGCAAGGAAAAGACCAACAAAAACGACAATAGCAAGCAAAAAAAGGCAAAGAAATAAAGTGTATATATCTTAAAATTATCAACAATGAGTCGCAGCATCTTCTTTATAAAAAAGCAAATTTATTCTTTTTTCTTCCGTATGTCTTGTTTTAGAGGGAAACCCCTATGAAATCGCATGCTCCGTCTTGTCACCTGACTTGGGAAAAACGCTAACTGAGCCCATTTCAACAGAGCAATAATAGCAAAAATCAAACACAGGTATTGCCTTTTTCTTTTCCATATTGTACGCAATCCATTGTTCTTTACCTTCAAATGTCGCTCAAGCAAGTACGTGATAGTCTCCGAGCGCCCAAAAATCCTGGCATTCAAGTGGCCATTGAAGTACCTCAACAAAATCCACCTATCTTTACCAACCATTTTCACACCAACCCATCCTGCAGATTTAGAATAAACAAACTGTAATGAAATATCCTCCACCGTGAGATTTGCCATATTCACGAAAATGACGCAATATCTTGTAGAGTCGCGGGAGCAAGTGACATTAATCCCTTCATTCTCCGAAAGCTGTACTTGAGACCAAAAACCATCCAAGGTATCTGGAAGAACATCTACCGAATCGCTAGAAAAACTAAGACATGATATCCATATAACTGCAATAACAGCACCATACAACATCACATGTTGTAATCGACTTCTGTTAATAGTATCTTTTTCTTTTCTATATAATGAATTCATTCACACTAATCAGAGAACTTTTTTCATATATATATGAGCACATTCAAAGGAAGAGAAAGTAAAATAAAAATAAAAACAAGGATTCATTATATATTAAAAAGAGCAGTTATATCCTATATCAATCCTAGATACACATGGTCATTTTATTTACGTGCATATAGTTGCAATAAAAGAGGAATACCAAAGGTATCTAAGATCAAAAAAAAAAGGCACTTTACTTGCAGCCTGGAAATTGTTCAAGGACATGAAGGTAGTAACCATAATTTTTATGTGATGGATTCAAAAATGCAAAACCTTTTTTTTCTTAAAGAGGTTTTCCGCTTTTTCACGACCAATTTTGGCGGCCGCTTCAACAAACTCTTTAATCGTCTTCGCCTCAGATTCAGACAAAGACATGGAAACTTCACTTGCTTCGCTCCTTGGACGCTTCACAACCAGATCTTCTTGAGCTCGTTTCCGACGTAAAGCTCTACGATTGCAAAGCCCTAGTAAGGAAAATGTTTTTGCCATTAACGATGATAGCTCCAAAGGATCTGATAGAGGGGGAGTCACATCCATGCAGTTATCAAGCCAGAATCCTACTTTTCCATCATCAACGTCTTCCAATATAGTCTTTAGTGTGGGTGATTGAAGCACGGCCAATGGTATTGGTAAAGGCTCAACTGACTCACTATTATGTTTACTCTCCAGAATAACAGCATTGTTCCACAGTGATGTGTGCAAAACAATGTGGGTAATAATCAAAGGGTATGAGAGATCAAGAGGACATTGTAATGTATTACTATCCCCAAACCGAATCTCACATAACTCATTATGTGGCGGATAACAATAGACATTTACATGCGGTTTTGGTATTGCCTCAGCAACACTTGTACCAATAGGTGCCTGTTCAAACCAACCCCGACAAGACGTTGAAGGGGCAGAAGTAAAATATCCTGAAATTGGTAGTCTTTCTCCTGATGGATGTGTTAAAAAGGATTTTATACGCGAGGTTGCCTTATGAGACTTTTCAGTTGAAGACAACTCCTTTATAAGTTCCTCTTCGGTACCAATACCATTTTCCAATTTTATTCGGTGATTAAAGCAAAACCTTTCTATTGCATCCTCCACCCATGATGGAAACAAATGAACCGCGGTTATTAACTTTCGAGCAATTTCTTTAGATTGCCTAAATGCATAGCACCACAGAATACATCTAACATCAAATGAAGTTAATTCGGGTAATTTGGGTTCATAAGGCAAACAAAATCGATAAGAAATTGCTCGCCCAAGAACCTCTAACCGAAAAGAGTGTAATTCATCCGAATTACTTAAGGAAACAAACCCGGCAGTCTTCATTACATTAATAACCTCCTCAAAAATTGCTGCAGCATCCTGAGACATAAAAAATATTTCAGAAATGCGCAAAACAGGCTGTATTCCTCTCCTGCACGTATCTAATTTAAATCGTCTGAATAGCCACAAGATTATGTTTATCGCCTCTTGAATAGAGTCATTATCCAGATTATTTACTTTTCCCTTTTCTTTATTTACGTTTACAGATTCAAAGGCTGGATAGGGTAATAAATAGGGTGATGAACTTCCCGGAAAAAGCATTCGAATAACAGCAATATCACGACCATAGCTGTCACTCTCACTATAAAAAATCGTTTTCACAAGTAAATGATTCAAGTATCGCTCATGTTCAGGTTTAAGTAGCTGCTCTTTAAGACGTTTAAGGGAAGAGAAAAAAACAACAGGAATGGTTCTGTCATGTGAGGAGCACAACAACTCCCGGATTTCTGTTTCATTTCTTGCAACCACAACTGGAGTAGATGTATAACTGTCAGATAAATGACTTTGTAAATCGTTTCGCAACAAATCCATCTCCGGTATGATAAATAGGATACAACGTAACGCAGGTTCCGGTTGTTCTGATTCATTTTCCCCTTCATCACATATTTCCTCGTGAATTCCTACAATCAATTCTGTTGCCTTCTCAAGCCATTCGCTACGATTATTTGTTGTAATACCACCCTCAGGTTTAGCTGTGCAAACATCATTCACCAGTGTCTCGGTACTTAATATGCGATATACACAAACTCTTAGTTTATTCTCAAAAAAAAGATGAATATCATCCGCTATACAATCACCTTCATGACCTTCTGATACACCGATTTTTATGCTTATCCTGTTAAGCCTCTGTCGTATAGACTCAATAGAAATCGAAGCAAAATGGTGAAGTATCGAGGTCAGACTTAATGCCCATAAAGAAAACAAAAACTCACCATATGAATTTCCCTTCTCAAGGTAAATGTCAACAGATGGTAAAACAAATACCAAGTTTTTCTCAGGGGAAATACCTCCCAAAAGAAATGATAGTAGAGACTGCCACATAAAATCTATACTCTTAAGATCCAACGAGAGAACAACATACTTGGTTGCATCATCCTCTTTCCCCTCATTCAAATCGGCGTGGAGATCTCCAATTCCTTTTGATTCAACAACAACAAAGCAATTGCCTTCATCACTTTCTCGCGTAAGTCGATGAGACGAGGGTGAATAAAACAACCCAGGAATGATATCTGCAATCTCCAAAGCACCCCCACCCTTCGCGGCAGAATTTTTTTTATCATCTTCTTCCTCTTTTTCTAAGTGAAAAAGCAAATCACGAAAATTTGAATTGTCACTCATAAAATAGGAAATCGAATCAGCCTTCGACATCATGCTCTCTGGAAGACGATGCATCCTTGAAGCTGTTATCGTGTCAAAGAAGACACTACTTTCTATAGGACTGCAGTAAGGTACATCGCCATAAAACCCCGAAACTGCGTCTTTCAGCGCCATAAACTAACAAATGTTGCAATCAGAAAAAAAAGGAAACGGAGATACAAACAGAACCAGAACAAAAAAACACGAAAAGTAAAAGAAAGGGCAGACTTGTCAGACGACGAATTATAACTCAGAAAGGAATGCTTTAATAATATTCAGAAAGAGGACAATCAGGCGACTAATGTTTACCCATAACCAAACATTAAAATAGAAAATACAAAAAGGAACGAAAGAATAACATGAGCTCCCCACACACACACACACACACACACACACACACACACAGAAAAAAAAATACGGAAATAAATCAAAGAAAAAAAAAACACCGTCGTGGAACGCAACAAAATCCCGGGTGTCGATGAAATGCCGACAAGCCCCAGAATATTCAGGAGACGCCTCACACCGTTGAGAACACGACGACCCCCGCCAACCCGCAAACCCACACCAACGCACCATCACACTCTAGCCTCCCTTGCCTTAAATAGGAAGCCTCGGCCTCGCAGAAGTAACCATCCACCCCCGCAGCGGGGCATTTATGCAAAACCGCTTTTAAAAGGCATTTGAAAAAAAAACGGCAAAGCGAACGCCGCGCCCCGCCACCGCGAAGGCAAAACAGCAGGCGTGCGACCGGCCTTCGTCCCCCCACCCCCAGACGCGAAGGGCGCCGCCCGGCCCGAGGCCCCGAAAGGAAGCGAAGAACCCAACCCAGCGAGCTTGAGAAGGTGGACTCCGGATTTCGAAACGCCCCGCCGACCACCGTTTCCTGCGGCCACGAAAACCCCCGGCAAGAACCAACATAGAATGGAAGGCCGTTTCGGGACAAGGCGGCACAGAGGCAACTGAAACAAGCGATTTTGCAAGAGCAAGTGGCGCAACAACGCCCTGACGTCAAGGTGCGGGGGCGGCGATCCAGCAGCAGCAAGTTCCCGCAGAGCAACCGGGAGAAAGTGTCATGAAGCAGAAAAAGGCATTAGCCCAGAAAAAGGAGTAGTTAGAGGCTGGAATGCGACAGGGGAGCTCAAACAACGCCGCTTGTGAACAGGGCGCGCGGTGTGTGGAAACAGCCACGTTCGGCTGCAACGAAAAATGGCAATTTCGCAGTTCCACGTGCAGCGCGCATGGGCTGAGAAGGAGGGTTGTAGGGCGGAAGCCGAGGAAAGAACTTCTGGGGACAAATGAAAGAAATGGGGCGGGAAATGGCTTCGGACACAGGTAAGGAGGAAAACGCAAAATATCACATTTAGCGGTCGGTGGCGGAGGAGGGCGGTATGGGGCATCCGTCAAAATCCGTTTTCTCTACCTTCAGGGTGGCGGTCGGCTGCCTACGGATGCCGGCTGCCTTAGGCTTCTCCGCGGGTTTCAGGGAAGTTTTTGTTTTCCTGGAGAGGCCGCATTTGTCCTTGGAGAGGAATTGGCACGCCTTCGGTCAACGGGTGAGGCTGGCGGCTCGCCGAAAAGAGACGGATAGGGGAATGTTCGAACTGGGTGAGCGCCTGTTTTTTACGGTGCGTAAGCACATCCTCCTGGCAAACGCCGGTAGGATGGTTAATCTGACTGATCTCCGTCGAAACGTTTTCCGGCGAACAAAACAACAAAGACAGTATAAAGAAAGTGTTTGGAGCTTCCATGGGTAATAAAAAGGTATGGGGCGGCGCTCTTCTATATGCTATAAATTCGAAAGGGCAGGCCGCTTTGCTTCGACTTTTAGGGTGGATACGATGCGCCCACGTTCCCAACAAAAACGCGGAAAGTCTCCGAGCGAGATGGCCCTCGAGGCCGACAGAACAGCGCCAGGTGTTAAAGGATGGAAAACTGAATAAGAGGGCCGGTGGTTTATGCGGAGACGATTTGCCAACCTGCAGAAGAAAAAACAGTAGAGGAGCATTCGGAAAAACACAAGAAAGGGGTGAAACCAGCGCAAACGTCAACAAACGAAACGTTTTTTTTCGACAGAACGGGGGCAAAGTCAACAATTTAAATTTATCGAAAGCCCCAAGTGCATCCCCAACGTCTTTGCTTTACCAACAGGGGCCAGCAAGACGGCCACGCAAATGCAGAGTGCGTCAGCATGGCGGCGACGGGGTTCGGCAATAAGGGGATTCAAAGGGTTTGTCGGAAGGCATGGCATACAGCCCGACGGGGTGGCGGCGGCGATTTTTATAGAGAGTCTTGAATCTGCGAAAAAGCATCGAACTCCAACACGGCCGAAGTTTGAAGCCACTTCCTCACTTCCAGAGGAGCTCGCTTGGTCTGCACCAGACTGGGTTAACAAATATGGTCGCAGGGAACTGTTCCGCGGCAGGCGCCGCCCGTGCTTCGATGGGGGCTTGGCGTGACAATGGCGATGGTTAGCGATGAAGGCGGCAAGCTCACAATTCATTTGGCGCGGGAAGGGCGAGCCGATGGGGGAAATTGCGCTGCTACAAAAATAAAACTTTGTTCCACACCCATCAGACAAGGACGCAGTCGCTGTGGACCAGAGGGCCCCACCAAATGCCTTCAAGGCGGGGCCCCATCGAACAGGACGCTTTTGCCCATCGCACGGGGGGGACGCAAAGTGGATCCAAAGAAAAAGAAGAGATTGCGAGGCCTGAGGGGCGGGGAATGCCTAACAACGCTAAAAACAGAAGACGTCGCAAAAGCGTTGGGGCCCCTGTGAATGTCAGCGATTTCCTTAAAAAGGGGAGCACTGACACACGCAGCAGCCAACGCTGAAAATAGTATTGGGACAAGGATGCCCCCGACCCTCCGGAAACACGCAGGCCCGAGAGAGTTCCCCAGAAGCACAGTGCGACATCTAGGCCCCCACGTTGCAAAAGCCAAACGGACGGCGGATCCCACAGCGTTGAAGCGAGGAATCTGCAAAGGTTCGTGGGTGAAACGCGGATTCATCTGGGCATGGCGGACATGCGGGGGCGTGGTAAGGCTTTTAGGGGCATACTTTGCTGCGGAGGGCGCGTTCATCAAAGGTCGCAACCGCCCCAAGGTTTGGAGCAAATTCCATTGCAACAAGTGCGGGTGTCAACTTTGGATCGCAAAAGAGTGTCCAGTCGGATGGGCCAGACGACAAGAAGTCGTATGGAGGACATTTGGCGTAACATTACGAATGCCAATGCAAACGCCAGTTTGGGTGGAGGGGAAGAAGAGATTCCCAGTTAAGGATACCCGTCACAGATGCGCAAGTTTTGATGCGAGCTGGAATTGTCGAACCAGCATCCAAGAGTAAGACTCGAGAATGGGTCGCAGCCTTTCTTCTCTTGTTGGAGGAGAAGGCAGCAAGGCTTCGCAGAAGATTCATTGCGCGGCAAAAGACCCAAAGTAACAACGACGAGTATAGAGCGGATGTGCCTCTGTAACGTGAATCCTTTCATTGGGGTGGGGTGTTCAGTGGGATAGCCGCATTATTTGATTTAAAAGCGTCGTTTTTTTCCAGGTAGAGCATCCAAGGAATATAAGAAAGTTTTTCAGATGTTGGACCGAAGAGGGTTGACTAGTAGAGCTTACGCGCCTGGCGACGGGGCATCAATGTGACCCAGAACTGGTAAATACCATCGCAAGGGTGATGGCAGGGGAACCCACTGCAGTCGTCGAAGAATACAAAGCACCAGCTGATATACGCATTGGCGTGGGGACCAATAACCCCCGCATAAGTGGGGCCGCCGAAAAGGTACAGCAATGGGGTGCATGTATTTAAAAAGATTTCAAAGCCTGCAACGCTACAATCGGCGAGTTTGAGGATTCGATTGAGGAATATGATTTGTTTGGTGTGCATTTCAACCACATTTCAAAGAGAGTTTTGGTAACGTGAAAAAAAAGCGCATTGGAAACTGAAGAAAGCGGCAGATTGGAGCAGAATTGCTATCCAAGAGTTAGGATTAGTGAAGTTACGCATGCTGGACGTGCCCGGGGCTCCGCAGGAATCTCTGCACAAACAGTGCTTGTTCCTCAAGATGGTGCGACGACGATTGCCGCAAGCGAGCAGAAATTCGAAGAAGGAATTGGACTTTGCAGCGCAATCTAGGACAGACATCCAAATTGACGAGACATGTCTAAGAATGCTCGTTGGGAACATACCGGTCACCCCAGGAAATTTCAGAAGCCATCGGCGGTGCTTGTGGCCGACGCGTCGCTCCAAAGTTTGGGAGCTATTTTGTTTAATAACTCTGGGCTGGTTTTCTTCACGGGGACCAAATGGACAAAAGCGCTTCTTATCATAACAGTGGCTTGGGCACGGGCAATGCAGTTGGCCATTCGTGCTTTCGGGGAACGCACTCCGTCTTCCATGAATTTATTTGTTGGCAGCCCAAGGGTTATAGGAGCGACTAATAAAGGCCAGTCAAAATCTCGACCTCTAAGCGCTGAGTGTTGGGCGGTTGGTAGATTGCTGCGGGAAAAGGGAATAAGCGCCCTTTTTCATTATCTCAGCTCGGAAGAGAATCCGGCGGACGGCGCGCAGCGGGGCAAAGGAATTACCAGCGTTGACGTAGCGAAGGAATTAAGACTGGCGAAGGGGTAGCGCGGAAGGAGTGAGATAACTTTTTTCCCGAACTCTGGTCCTGTCTCATGTATTTCTTTCGATATTATTTACTGCCGAAGGGTAAAGGTGATGTTTTGTTTATCGCCACTCGGTTATTTATAATATTGGTCGATATATAACAGCTTTTTCCTTTTTCCCCTTCGTTTTTTTCATTGTAGAGTTAGTGATGGGGCAAAGATTACCCTGCAAGCAGAATCATTTCACAACCGTACGCAGTCATCCAGCGATGCTCTGCATTTACCTATGCAGTTTATGGTTTGTTTAAAATGCTAACTTGCATCAGGTCTCTCAAACATGGCGCTATCCTAGGCCTGCCTTCCTTTCCAGTTATTAGACAAAATGCCATGCCGCCTGTCCCCTTGGAAAGGGCACGGGCTCAGCCAAGTATCGAAAGACACAAATCACGATTCTGCTAGGTAGGCGGGCGTCGATATTGGCACACCGAGGCGCTGGCGCCCTCAGCTCTGAACAAATTCGCTGGCTTCGACGAGCGTTGGTGAGTTTCCGCAAAAACCTACGAGAGCCTTATGAGATTTGCGACGCCAATCCTACGGTGATTCGGAAGCGATGGTGAGTCCCCCAAAAGCTGCATCAGAGTTAAGCAGGCCAAACCGCCTTACCGTGACAGCGTGGGGCACAACTAGTTATAACCTTTCTGGCTACTGAACGAAGCTGCCATTACGCGGCCAGACGCCGCAATATCCTTGTTCAAGTCGGAAGTGGATGCGGGACCCGTCGCCTGATCATGTGCACGCTCCTGGGCCATGTGTTCACCTTGCGTTTGAGCCTGGCGGTCAGCTTAACTGCACTGACGGGCTCAGCTTTGGAGGAAAGGCCGCTAACCCCCTAGCAAAACATAAGGCTACTCCCCTATAAACGCCTCTAGTAAGGGGGTGCGTTAGAGGTTGCTACGCCCTCTTTAAAATGTGTGTTGCAGGCCTTGGTTTCCTTAAAAGAAGGCACCATTTCATGTTACCATGAAGGGGCATCGCACTTCATCAGGGAAATAAAAAATAAAAAGAAGAAAGGATTCAATAGCCCACCCCTAGGCCTTAGTAAAACATAAAAAGAGAAAAATTAGCAACATTTCCTCAGACTATTCGCCTTTCAAGCTCTCAAAAAACTGCGACCCCACGCGCTTGAATCCGGCAGCATGCCCTAGAACCAGCACCAACAATAACAAACAAGAAGGAAGATCAAGAAACATATGCCTGAACAGACGCGAGGCACTCCAGCAGAACCGCACACGAGTGTTCCCGCAACGAGGGGCCTCCCCGGCGACCCCGAAAGAAGAACCGGGGGTCTCTGCGGCCAATTTTTGACACAACACCAAACCCCAGCTCACACTGGCGACTCCTTCCAGCCCCAGCCCCAAAGAACTCCAACTCTTCCCAGGAGATTTCGCCATTCGGTTGTTTAGAGAAAAAAAAAGGGGTAGTTATTAGGCCTCGCTGCTTGACCGTCCGGGCTGGTGCAGGCTTCTCAACCTCCCACGCCCAAGCCCAAGGGACACTTTGGAAGACCCTAGTTGAATACCTCACCGCATTTTGTAAAGTTATCAAATCACAGCCGCCAGACTGTTTATCCCGAGAAGGAGTACAAGGTGTAACTTCGCTTTGTTTTTTTTATCTGATCTGCTGCAAACCAAAACGCGCATATAACGGCGTAGGCAAAACGACACCACAAACGCCAAACCACTACGTTCTAGTTACCGCACCTAATTTCTTGCGCGTCGTTGGCCGCTGTTGTTTGAGAGCGTCGTCCATGGCGCCCGCTTCTTCTACAACCCCCGAACCTGCATCACCCAGCGTTTGTCAGGAAAGCGGCCAAAGTGGCATGGCGTTGTTCAACACTGGGTGCTGTTGCCGTTGGCAGTTTCAAAGTGCGACAATACGGAGAAAGGAATCGTTTCCACACGTGTTCTCCATGAAGGGTCTCCTCTATGAAGCCCCAAAACCGTTTTACGATGGCTCATGCGCTTACCTTGCAATTGAAAAACGGATTTTTTTTTCTGGCTGGCGCTCTTTGAAAACATAAGAAGAACACACGTGTTTGTAGCCGCCCTTCCGCTTATGAATTCTGCAGTTATAGACCGACGCTTTCGCATAATTAGATGAATTTGGACTCAGCCAAACCCCCAATTGTTGCGCACACAAAGAAAGACCGCATTCCGGTATAACATATATATTTTATTCACGCAGCGAATGGATTTTCTTTCGAAAAACTTGAAAATAAAATAATTTAACGCTGGGAAACAATGACTGATGCCCATTGGCAGTGCATGGGCTCTATTCTGAGAAGATATTATTTATAGAATGGGGCCCTTATCTATGTGAACACACGATTGTATTTGTGCTTTTTTCTCCCTCTTTTTTTGGGCGATGATTATGCATTCCGCAAATACAACACAACCCCCTTTAAAGATCCCACTTCCAGATTAACACCAAAGCCGAAGAACAGGACTACAATTGGAACACCCATGAGGAACATAAGGCGCGCGGCAACCACGTCCAGCATGATCAACACCCATTCGCTGTGTGTAATGTAAAATCCCTTGCGCTCATGTCGAATGCAATGCCACATACCAGCAAGGAAAAGCCTCAAGGGACCGCTGCTTGAAGGGAACTTTTGTTTTTTTTTTTTGCATACTTTTGCTTCATTCTTGGAATTGGATGTTTTTCTCTGCTTCCTTGGTTTGCGCCTCTGTCTGTGCAAATCGCCAAAACACGAGCATAAAAAGAGCAAACGACGTTGCTAAAGCGGAACATCTTTTCGTTTTAGATATTTTCCTCTTCAGAAAAGCTAGAAGAGCATAATCCCCACATGTGTGTTGGGTTGGCTGCATTGTGTTTACGAAATTGATCGGCTTCACCGAATACACATGGTGCGTTGAGTTTGCGTTTCGTGTGGACTAATTTCTTTTTGCTTCGACAAAAGTGTTTTTGGGCAAAAAGGCTTTGCACAACCATTCTGCTCCACGCAATTTATATTGATGCGGCACTGAAGTCATAGCTTCCATGTCGCTCAACCCTGCAGTCTTAACCCTTCAAACACAGTACAATAGATTTTTTTTCTTCAGAACGTAGGCGATGACAAGTTACTGTGGCATCTGTGAGCCCGTCGCCTTCCATGACTGAATTAAGAATATATCGCCAACATTCTCTGACACACATAGCCTCTTTAAGGCTAGTGGGCGGCCCACAAGTTCATGAGATCTAACGTGACCCTGGCGATGCTTCACGCAGAACGGCCCCATATGCAGACATTTTGGGAATTCTCTTCGACGATTTTATGCTCCTTTTTCTTCTGTTTCAGGGCACCTCGGGTTATTTGGGAGGGAAAGCTTTCTTTGCTCTCTAAAACGGATTCCTCCAATGCCAAGCGCAAAGTTCCCCCAGCATCCCGCAGCCAAGGCGGGGACTTGGAAAATTACTCTCGTGCACCATTTGTTCCCCCACCCAATTCACTCAATTCACAATCTCGCAGCGAAAAGGTAAAAGGTAGTTGTCGGTTCGAGCGAAGCCAAGCGACGCCCAAAACCCCCTGCTGACTAGGCGAGCCCTCTTCAACCCAACCACGCCTGGCCCTGGCGAATTCTGCCACCCCTACGTGGCGCCAGTGGCCCGTGCCATCCCTGAGGGGAAGCCGGTAGCCTGCGACCGTGCCTAGGGTGCGGTTAAAGGCTTTCGGCGTCGGCAGGCAGGTCTGAGGTAGCGCTGTGTTTGGGAGGCCTGAAACAAAACGAAGGTCAGAACGGCTCCACAGCTGCACGTCCCTGCGGGGAGCACCATCACTCGCACTGAGGATTCACTTTTGGAGGCTTCTCCAACTGTGCGGTGATGTGGAACTGAATCCGGGA